>WAAB01021370.1:238664-302529 GCA_013389865.1 Piaya cayana
AGATTAGGAAGAAGTTTTTTACGGAAAGGGTCATTAGGCACTGGAATATGCTGCCCAGGGAGGTGGTTGATTCGCCTTCCCTGGAGGTGTTTAAGTTACGGGTGGACGGGGTCCTGAGGGACATGGTTTAGTGTTTTGTGGGAGTGGTTGGACTCGATGATCCAGTGGGTCTCTTCCAACCCGGTGATTCTGTGATTCTGTAAAACACCAATAAAGCCAGCAACAACCCGTAGTAACAGGGAACTCACAGGCAGTACTGGCACGGTTCTCAACCATGAACCGTACCCCATTGTTAGAGCTGTGATCCTGCGGTGGGCAACAGGGATCAAACACCACCAAAGCAGATGAGTGATAAACACACTCAGCATGTTGCTTCACACCAGGCTTGGGCAAGCTGGGGAAAGTGAAACCTTGCCTGATTGGTACAGGCAAGTCCTTAGGCTCCCAGCAGAGCAACCCAGTGCTCTGAAAGTCATGCTTGTTTATAATTGGAAGAATATCCATGGACAGCTGCCATTGTGCTGCTATTATAGGATCTAAGTACGGATTCACAGAGAAGGATAGGCATTTCCCCCCATACATCCAGCAGACACAAATCTGTACCTAATATGCTGCATAACCTTACACCTTTGGCACTGAAAATGGACCCCATCCTCTACACATTATGAATGCTAAACATCCATTTGCCGTAACACTTCTGATTAACATTTACACAACTTGCCATGGCTTTTTTACATGATTCTGAAATACTAAGAATTCCCTACATTCTTACAGCAAATAGGTGCAACAAGAACACTTAGAAATCCAACAATATTTTGAAGGCGAGCCCTGATAAGTGATTCTTTGTGCCCATAGAGACAACGTGAACAAGAACCAAGAAGCGCTCCAACAGAATCCTGTTATCCGATCCAATTCCATTAACACTACAGCGAGAGACTGAAGACTTTAGTGGAAGAGTGAGCCCAGCACATTTCCCTCCAACAGCAGCTGACACTGCTCAAGGGGAGGGATGGGGAGACAGGACTAGTCGCTGTTGTTTTCCTTGTCTCTGCTGTGGCTGACATTTCTGAGAGACTTTTATTGTTCTTATCAGCTTAGGTCTCTGTGGGGGAAAGCAGCAGCTCTACAAATGCCTCAGGAAAGCAAAATTGACAAAAGTCATTGTTACCACAAAGATAAATGGTAGAGCATCTAATGAGAGGAAAACTCAAGTAGACGTGGTTGCTCTGAGGAACACCATTCAAACACCTTTTAGCTTTACTGCTGTGTATATGAGCTGAACTCAACAGCAGGGTCAGTGACTGCAAATGAGGATCAGAACAGCATTTACAGTTTATATGTGGGCTGGAAACTCTGTATGGCTTGTTCCACCACTTTGTGGTACAAGGCTGCCCAGCAGAAGCAGCATGAGCCTGCAGCTTCAAAAGTTAATTCAATTCCTAACACTGGATACATGTTTTGAGCATACTCATTGCTCAATTTTGATGCTTTGGCCAACCCCTCAGCTGAAACCAGCAGAGAGCAACAAGGCAAGTTGATAGAAGGTAGGTAGGTCCCTGATTTTCTTCACTCCATAGAGCAAACATCTTGAATTCAGTTGCCTTAAGACAGAAATCAACATTAAGCCCTTGTGCAGTCTATAGCAGGCTCATTAGCTCCACCACTTCTACCAATGGGTGCTCGAATTCTACAGAAATGTTGCCCATTGTTTTGGGGTTGAGTTTTTTTGGTGGTGTTTTAATCACGACATTTGCTGCCAGCATCAATCATTCACTTGCAGGAGCGCTGAAGCCACAGCTGTCATTCTCCAGGCTTTATGATATATCAAGGGGAATTCAATCTTTACTGCTCACAGCAAGCAGCTGCAAGTGAAAAATGCGTGCTGCAGTTGGGTAGGGCAAGGTAAGCGTGCTTAAGGAATGTTTACGTCTCCTTTTCCATTTAAACTTCACCTAATGTATCCAGGTGTGACTCATACCTGGGACTCCCCAAACACCACTTGCTGTTTGGTCCTACAGGGTCTCCTCAGCAGAGAGGAAGTGTCAAGAATGAGCACATCTATTGTCCCATTCCTGTTAGCATTGTCAGGGTAAGGCAGGCAAAAACACAGTAGAAAAATCCACTGCTGGCTCGCTAAAACAAGTGTTGCTTTGAGCCACCTGTGAAAGGCCCACAAGCCTCAGCAGAGCACAGGGCCAGCACCTCAAAGGTTATTCAGCAGCACGATGGTTATTCAGGCAAGTGACCCACAGAATATCCCAGGGACACACGGATTGCTGCTCCCCTGATATACCTGAGTACACTTTCCAGCACAAGTCAGCTCTACCGTGTGGGTAGGATACATGTCTACACCAGGCTAAAGTAGCAATAACACCTAACAAGCCGTCTCCAAAACTGAAAACAGAAGATGCTCAGAGTACCAGTCTGCATCATAGTAGCATTGTGAAAAGGCAGAACAACAAACCAGAGCTGCTACCTCACAGCTCTGCTGTTTTCAGGACACCCTATGTTAACGCTGTGCCACCTACATATGCTAGAGCTTCAGCTGGTGTGCTAGACCTTTCAGCCTGGTGTTTTGTTGCACAGCACAGACTCTGTTGTCTGCCAGAGTTCAGGGAATGGATTCTCAAATCCTGCCCAATGGGCCTTAACTCCTGGGAGCCAAACAGCAACTCCCTATTGTGGGCCACACTTTTCACAGGGATAAAATATAAGAGAAAAATCCGTAATATGTGCCAGAAATACTTTTCTGAATACAGTCAAATTTCTGCACCGTGGGGTTACAGCCACCAAAACCATATTAACAGCAGATACAAAAGGCTGCACCACAGAAAGCTGATTTCTCATCTGCACATAATCTAAATTCAGTGTAACTGAGGAAAGCTTGAGTTAGCAATTAGCTGTGAGCAATCTTTCAGTTCATACAGTACTGGGCTGTTCCCCTGTTCTGATTTAGAGCAGTACTTATGCCACTTTATCCCAACTCACTGAAATTTGAGCTTGAATTGGCATATCCCAGCCTGGTCCTCAGTCAAACCCAGTGGTAACTGCTTGTGGCAGTTGAGCACAACCAGCAGATCCAGCTTCCACCCAGCTTAGTTTCATCCGCAAACTTGCTCAGGGTGCACTCAATGCCTTCACTGAGGTCATTGATAAAGACATTGAACAGGGCTGGACCCAGCACTGAGCCCTCGGACACCACTTGTAACTGTCACCCAGCTGGATTTAACTCCATTTCCCACCAATCTCTGGGCCCAGCCATCCAACCCGTTTTCCACCCAGCAGAGCATTTGCCTGTCCAGCCCAGAGGTGACAGTTTCCATAGCAGAATGCTGGGAGAAACTGTGTCAAAGGCTTTACTGAAGTCCAGGAAGATCCATCCACAGCCTTTCCCTCATCCAGTAGTCAAGTCACTTTGTCATAGAAAGCAATCAGGTTGGTTTGGCAGGACCTGCCTTTTGTGAACACGTGTTGGTTGGGCCTGACCCCCTGGTTCTCTTGCAAGTGCTTCATGATCACTCTCAAGATCACCTGCTCCATGACTTTCCCTGGCACTGAGGTCAGGCTGACTGGCCTGTAGCTCCCTGGATCCTCCCTGCGACCCTTCTTATAGATGGGCACAACATCAGCCTCCAGTCCAGTGGAACTTCCCCAGTCTTCCAGGACTGTTGGAAGATGATAGAAAGGGGTTTGGCCAGTACATCCACCAGCTCCTTTAATACCTTTGGGTGGATCTCATCCAGCCCCATAGACTTGTGGGTGTCTAGCTGGGCAAGCAAGTTTGGCACAGAGACCATCACAACATTTAACCCTACAGTTGCAGCAGAGCCACACTGAGCCCTGGAAGCTGAGATGCCCTCTTTGGCTTGGGGAGAGCTGCTACAAGGCAGAGCTCAGGTTTTTAAATGGGAATAACACAGAGAAAGAAGCTCTCCCTGCAGCTGGTCAGGAGGTAACTAGTTGCTGAGTGAAAGACTCAGACTCTGAGGCTGTGCAAGTGGCAATTTTCATTAGCACAGAACTAACACTAAAGAATGTTAGCAATGTTTTAATGGAAGTGTGAACATCATTAACAATTAATACCATTTCAGTGGAGTTTAAGTGATTTAAAAGCCTTGTGCAGTCTACCCATTCAGGGTGAAATTTATCTTGAGTGCATGGATTGGTATGCCAATGCCTGTAACCAGGGAAAAGAATGAGGCAAACATGCTGAGTAGGGAGGAATAGAATCATAGAATCATCAGGTTGGAAGAGACCCACTGGATCATCGAGTCCAACCATTCCTATCAAATAAATAAATATACATTGCCTGTTTGCCCTAGAGGAAAAGTCTAATATGGGATATGAGAATAAAAACATGGGATCCAAAAGGCAATTAAGATGCAACAGACCACCAGTTGTTTACAGCGCTCTCTTCCCTTGTACTTAGTGCTGGTGAGGATGCACTTCGAATCCTGGATCAGTTTTGGGATCCTCTCTCCAAGAAAGACATTGAGGAGCTGGAGCATATCCAGAGAAGGGAATGGAGCTGGGGAAGGGTCTGTAGAACAGGGGTTGTGGGAGCAGCTAAAGGACCTGGGATTGTTTAGCATGGAGAAAAAGAGGCTGAAGGGAGACCTCATCCCTGTCTACAATTGCCTAAAAGGAAGGTGTAGCAAGGTGGTGGTTGGTCTCTTCTCCCTGGTAGCCAGTGACTGAATAAGGGGAAACAGCCTCAAAATGCACCAGGGAAGGTTTAGATTGGACATAAGCGGGAATTCCTTTACTGAAAGGGTTGCCAAGCATTGGAATGGGCTGCCCAGGGTGGTGGTTGAGTCACCATTCCTGGAGGTGTTTAAAATACGAGCAGATGTCATAATTGGAGACATTGGGCTGTATTGATGGTTGGACTTGATGATCTTGAAGGTCTTTTGCAACTGAGACCATTCTGTGATTCTATTCTGNTGCCCTAGAGGAAAAGTCTAATATGGGATATGAGAATAAAAACATGGGATCCAAAAGGCAATTAAGATGCAACAGACCACCAGTTGTTTACAGCGCTCTCTTCCCTTGTACTTAGTGCTGGTGAGGATGCACTTCGAATCCTGGATCAGTTTTGGGATCCTCTCTCCAAGAAAGACATTGAGGAGCTGGAGCATATCCAGAGAAGGGAATGGAGCTGGGGAAGGGTCTGTAGAACAGGGGTTGTGGGAGCAGCTAAAGGACCTGGGATTGTTTAGCATGGAGAAAAAGAGGCTGAAGGGAGACCTCATCCCTGTCTACAATTGCCTAAAAGGAAGGTGTAGCAAGGTGGTGGTTGGTCTCTTCTCCCTGGTAGCCAGTGACTGAATAAGGGGAAACAGCCTCAAAATGCACCAGGGAAGGTTTAGATTGGACATAAGCGGGAATTCCTTTACTGAAAGGGTTGCCAAGCATTGGAATGGGCTGCCCAGGGTGGTGGTTGAGTCACCATTCCTGGAGGTGTTTAAAATACGAGCAGATGTCATAATTGGAGACATTGGGCTGTATTGATGGTTGGACTTGATGATCTTGAAGGTCTTTTGCAACTGAGACCATTCTGTGATTCTATTCTGTGATCAGAAAGGACCTCTTCTTAATTAGATGTGGTAAGAAATAGGCATACGTGTCCATTTGCTTCTTTTGCCAAGGACAAAGCATCTAAGTACAAGCCTCTACTCCCAGTGGTCACTTGACTGCTGCAAGTCTGGCTCAACCATTTACTTTCTATGCCATGCTCTTTGTTACCTATGCACAATCCAGCTCCCACTGCTCTCAGCAAGACTTCTATTTACTGACTTTAAAGGTGAGTTAGAACATAATTTCCCCTTTCTTCAGCTGCTTGAAGAAAGAGACTTCAATAATGCTTACATATTCACAGGAAGGCAAAACACAGCCTTAATCAGCCACAAACAACTTTTGTGCCCTGCCAGTGCACATACGGACCAGAGAGAAGCCATGTCACAAGGGCCTGGTAGATGTTGGCTGCTCTCAGCACCTTGCCAGGCACTTACCCACCATGCTGATCCATAGCTATTTGGCCACAACTGGACAGCCTGATGGTCATAAGCAGCACCTCATTCTTCACACTGTGTGGTTGAGGCAGTGCATCAATGCCTGGCAAAGAAGGGGCTTCCTACAGAAAAAAAAAAAAAAGGATGAAAATGGAAGTCATGCAGATTACTGGAACTGCATTCATCTTTGTGAATTAATTACACTCATTGCCATCTCAGGGGGTGCAGTTAATATCTAGCAAGCATTTATTAAAGAGGAAACATAAGCCATAAAAGCCAGGTCATCAAATCTGTGACATCTTCTGAAGCACTTCCTTTGAGAGGTGTTACCTGGGTCTCCATTCAGTCAGACAGTGCATGGTGAAGAGACTTGCATGGTCACAGTTAGAAAGTATGACTTAATTTATTCAGTATTCTTTAAGATTCAGTGTTGTCATTATTTTTCTAAATCAGTGACATGTCTTCAAAACAATTCTGATAGAAATGTCAAAACTTCCATTATTTTCTGCTTCGTCTAACACACATTAGTCATAGATGATGTTACACTTCATTAAACTCACCTTCTTTCTTCACTCTAGTATTGAAGCTTGATTATTCAGGATGCAAATTCCTGAGGAGGGACTCACTCAAGCTTGGACTGTGGGGCTATAGTTAATGGCATCTCCCTTGTTTTCCCAAAGATGCAGTAGCCACAGCTGCAATTATCAGCTGGCTTGCTATTCTTACCTACACTCAATTTGCTGCTTCCGACATTTCTTTTGTAAATCAGGAAGCTACTCCCTAAAATCCCAAACATTCTCCAGTACACATGAGAATATTGCTCCTCGACATAATGATCCTTCAACAGAACCCTTGGGACCACCCCCAAGGCATTCTGAGTGCAAATATTCTACAGGTATGGACACACATTCATTTTGCAAATACCTGGAGCAGTTTATGGGGTTAACTTTTCCAAGCATCAGCTGAGGGCTCCGCTCCCCACTGCAGAGTCAAAGTGCAACACAACTGCATTTCCTGTACATGTCAACACAATCAGCCAGACTAAACTGCTAATTAAGAGCAGCATTAATCTAACATTACCTACCACAGAGCAAGACTAGCGAGCACCTCTTCTGTAATGTGAGCTGTGTTACACCTTCAGAATACAACAGAAGCAGGAGGGTGCTGAGGAGCAGCTCAACAGTTACATTTTTAGTTGCTCCAAGTAGCCCTTAAAGAGGATTTATGCCCATGCCTTTGCACTGAATTACCCTTAATTTGATTTACCTGAATTTACTTTAGAAGCAAAGAAAGCTAAATCCAATTAAAGCTGTAGCGATTAAGGCACGGACCTTGTCAATGGGGGCAACAATTGAGATCAACTTTATTGAGAGGGTGCCAACCTTACACAGTGTCTCTGTATCCAGTAACAGCTATTCCAGTGAATTTCCACCTGTGAGAATCCTGCAGTACAGCAACAGAGTGCAACCCCCTGTTTTCCACAGATGTGCCCCTTATCTTCATGTTTTCTGCCTAGAACATTCCTTTCCTATTACCCCTTGGGTCTTAATAAAGATTCCAAGGCCTCAACAAGCTAGCAAGCACGATAACATCAGTCGTTTGTTCTGTGCTTGCTGCTAATATCACAGGTACACCAAGGCATCGGCCGTTTGCCCCAGCATACATGCAATACTGCAATCTTTATGCCCACATAAAGCCACTTTAATTCTGATTTAAGGTGTCCACAAAGGTGTTCAATGCCTAATCCACTTGACAAGTTAATGTAGATTGACTTTCATGCCTGTCCTCAAAACAGACAATTCCTTAAAATGCTTTTCAAAAACATACACTAGTAAAAAGCCCCAAGCAGATCTAGTGCATCATTCAGTGTTTTGGTGGCAAAACATCTGCTGCACTGTTTACCAGTACCAACTAAAAACTGCAATTAGTATTAAAGGAAAATAGTCATGCAACAGTTCCCGGTGCTGCAGAGCTCCATTACAAATGATACCGTAGTCCTGGGAGCAAGAAGAATTGATCCAGGTTTTAACCTTATCATTATAATTCTTTGAGGATGAGACCTTAAAAGAAACTTGCAGGCTTTCAGGAAAATATGACCCTCTTCTATATCCTATACTGGAGAAATGATTCTTTCTTTCTCTCTCAAGTGGAGATCAATGACAGGAAGTGACTCACAAGCCAAAGACAATCCAGTATCTACTGAGGCTTAAGCAGGATATTTCCAACTATTCCAAGTATGCCTGGCCTAGCAGCAAGGAAGGAGGATCAGCTAAGAATTTTACTTATTAAAAAGTCCTTTCTGAAAATGAGTGAGGTATTTGTCATTGTCGGTCCTTCCCTCTCTTCCCTCTGCCAGCCTCCTTAACCCAACAAGAATCTAGGTATAAAACTCAACTAATTTCAGAAATAGTAAGGCTAATAAACAAAAAAAAAGGAGCTAATCCTATTTAAACCCAGGCAAGAATTGCTGAAATAAGATACATTCAGTGCCTTCTTAGCATGCCTTCCCACAGGATTGCCCAATTTACCTTTGTCTATCTAAGAAAAGGGTTCAATTTGCCTACATGTTACACTGGCTTTTATTTGTCACAGTATTAGATTATAAAGAGACTAAAATGCTGGGCTATTTTGGATTGCTTTGACTACAATTGCTCTGTCACTCACAGACACACTTACAGCATGTTGGCTTACAGTGCCAACAACTACCATAGAGTAAATAAGATGAAATTTCCTATTTCCAAAGTGCTTGCTATTTCACTTTTGCAATTATAGTTTATAACATTGCAACTTCCAGCCCTCCAGCTCAATTTTCCAGCCACCCCTCCACACCTAGTTCTTCCATCTTTCTCTTCTCTCATAAGGTAACATTAGTGCAAGCAGAAGCAGTGACCACACTGAGCAGCCAAGGAATAACCTCGCCCCAAATCCACACCAAAGAAAAGAGAAAAAAAGATTTGCAACATAACTGAAGGATATGCATATATCCTAGTCTTCAGCTACAGTGGTGTTGAAGTGACCCACACAGAGCATAGCTCCAAAAGAAACTACTACTCATAAAAGCCCTGTAATATAAAGGCATCTGTACAATCATTAAAAACTAGCATTTTACCTCCATGTTATATTTTTTAAAAGCAGAGCCATTTAAAATCCCAGCAAGCCAAAGCCAAGTGGATATAAGTTTGTAAGACAAGATTAATGTCATTTTGTTTCTAATAAAAGAGCTCTAATTGGTTAAATGATGCCTTTGTTGGTGTTTTTTAAGACCAGTTGGCATTGCCTTTACTACACCTGCATCCTGGATTTGACAAACAGCTCCATTGCCCTAAAACCAGGAATCATTATCAATGCTGTTGGAGGCTGGAGTGACCGAGCAGCAGCTCAGGAGCCAAGAGGGCTGGGTGACAACTACACTGCCAGGTCCCTGGCTGACAGCAGGCAGGAGCAGTTCCCATCTGCTGCTCTGCGGGAACCACACTACATCACACACTTGGGAAGTTCATGTCACCACACAGAACCCAAGAAAGTAGCATTTCTCAGCAGGATCTGCTTGCCCACCTGAGAGATTATCCCAGTGGAAGGACAGATCAGGAGAAGCCAGTTTGTTTGTTTGTTTGTTTTCTTACAGATACAGCTGCATTTTTGCAGGTAAACAAAACATCAGTATTTCCTTTCTCATACCTTTTCCAATACTAACACTGAGGCAAGATATCATATTCAATCAAAAAAACACTCTCTACCACATTGAGCAGGCTCCACAACAGAGAGAGCTAAATCACAACAGCCACTGCATGCAGAGTGAAGATAAGCAACACTCACCCAGTCCCCTCCTTCTTTCCTGGAGGGGTAAGAGAAGGAAAAGAAAGAATATGACTCTCATTGGCTGAAGGCTTAATCAAAATAATTGTTTTCAGCCATGTCTAAATTTATCCTTTGATGTCATCTGCACCCTAGCTTGGATCACAGATTTAAGAGGCAATCCCTGATGAATGGCAAATTACTGACTGCAGAAATCTTTTGCCAAATGATGCATCTGCCACACGTCTGTAAATGTAAGCTGATTTCTAGGTACTTTAGCAGCTCCAGCTAATTGCTCTAATGAAAACTCCATACTCTGGTGCTGAAATAGCTCTAGCATTGTATGTTCAGGCTTCATTACAGACAGAACTCACAGTGCAAAATGCGAGCATGTTGATTATGTGGTTATACACCTATTTTGCATGCAGCCACATGGCTAATCAGGAGAGGAGATGGTTAGGACATTGAACAGTTCTGTCCATCTAAGGCAAAGCTGATAACGCTCTTTCATGACTTCTAAAAATTCTTGCATGAGATGAAGACATATTGGAAATGTCAAGTGCTTCTTCATTTTCATTCTGTGGGGAAGGAAAAATGATGACTATGCCATCTGGTAGATTATTTGAAATTCCACATTAAATTGTGGAATAAACCCTGAAACCATTCAAAGCACTGCTTTATCATTCAAAGTGGGACCCATAGGGAAGAATGAGGCAGGAATCTGCGTTTCCTGTATACAACTGGCAGAACATGCTGCAATTAGGAAGGTAACACTTAGTAACAAAAAGCAGAGCAGATAGATGTTAATGGTCCAAATGGTCTTTATGTTAATGCATTTTTGTACCAGATTCACTCTCTACAGCACCAATGGCGAAAAGTCTGGAGCACAAGCCTTATGATGAGCAGCTGAGGAAGCTGGAGTCTTTTAGTCTGCGGAAAAGGAGACTGAGGGGAGACCTCAATGCGCTCTACAACTACCTAAAAGGAGGTTGTAGCAAGGTGGGGGTCAGTCTCTTCTCCCCAGTAGCATGTGACAGGACAGGGGGGCAAGATGCACAAGTGGTAAGGCTGGACATTAGGAGTTATTCCTTTACTGAAAGGGTTGCCAAGTATTGGAATGGGCTGCCCAGGGAGGTGGTTGAGTCGCTATTCCTGGAGGTCTTTAAACGATAAGCAGATGCTATACTTGGGGGCGTGATCTAGTGGTGGACTTAACGATCTTGAAGGTCTTTTCCAACCAAAACTATTCTATGATTTTATAATGGCTTTCCAAGCATCGAACATGCTGAAGTTATGGATCTGAAAAATATGATGGTGGCAAGATGTTATTGAAATTTTCTGACCTGAACTCAGTTCAGATTTCTCAAATGGAGGAGTTACAATCCTCCAAAGCAGATAACTCTGCTAAAGGATGATTGCAGGAATTCAAAGAGCTGCATAAATGGAAGCACTATTTACTCTGAACTCTACAATTCCACCAGGGCATTACCTATCATCTGAGTTTCAGTTAAAAAAAAAAAATAAGAAAGAAAATGTCTTTGCTGAAAGTTATCTCCTTGTTCTGGAAAGTTATCCTTAGTCTTAGGCATGAAGAAGACTTAGGCCTCTCCTGACTCAGAAGAATCCAGTTTCCCATCTCTGGCTGCATGAGTGTGCTAAAGCTAGACAGCATCTCTGCTGGAGCATAAAGAGGGCAAGTGTCAAAGAGAGATGTCAGCTCATCACCAGAAATTACTGAATATAGAAGTGCAGTTCAGATATGACGCACAGAGAGCAACTGAGCTCTGCTCAGCACAGGACCAAGGAGAGCAAAACGCACTTTGTACACCTTTTCACGATGCAGCCAGCTGCGCATGGTTAACCTCAAGGGTAACTTAAGTCAGCTTTATGGCCACCACAACACTGGTGGATGGTTAACGGTAGCAAGAGTCAGTTACACTCTTGGCTCAGGACAGTCAGTGCTCCACAAAAATCTCACTTCATCCTATCCATAATCCCTCTCAACACAAACAAAGAAAACAAAGTGATGTGATGTAGTGTGAATTACACTGTTCTATGCTGCTTCTGCTTTAGCTTGCATTAAGGGAATTCTGAACTGATTCACCAGAGTTAAGGTTTATCCGTACTACCAAAGATATGCATCCTCCATGAGAGACAAGGCTCTGGCCTCTAGGATATGTTAGCACAGGGGCACTGTGTGATCGCTCAGGATCACGCAGGCAGAGAGTATTCTCAGCCCAAAACTCCACATAAATTTATTCTGCTATGGGCAACAAAAAAAGACAGCTCCACGGCATCAAAGTTTTTCTCCTGAATATGAAGAGTCTTGTACCCCTTGCTCCCTGTCCTAGCCCACCGGCTTGTCATCCTGGTATTCCTGATGTGAGCACACAGCACTGCCCCTGCACGCTGCCTCTCTTGTATACACAAGAGGATCTTACCGTGCTCGCCTGCTTTGTCTTGCCCTGGGCCTGAAACATTACTGCTATCAGAGTCCTACACAACCAGCTTACATGCTTTTTTGGACAGTATCTTTCTAGTCAGTCTGTGTTCACCAGACCAGAATACTGTGAATGAAACAAGAATATCTATCAGTCAGCACTGACAGGTAAGCACACTTGAAGCAACGACGACTTCTTTGATAGAACTGAATAACTTCAATAGGACACAGAAGGCACTACTTAGCATTAAAGGCCAGCTAGGAGCATGTGTTAAATTCCAGCCTAGCTTTAAGATGACTAAGGACTAATTCCAAAGTAATGCTAAAGTTCATTAGAACATACAACGTTCACACGGTTGTAGAGTATGTTAACAAACCAAAAATATATGAAAATAGGTATTTGCATGCAAATATGTTCAAGAAAAATTGTGACATTGGGGCTATTTAGCAACAAGTCCAAGGGCAGATGAAAACCATTCAAATAACTGTCACCAACAACTGATAACAAGCAGCTTCTGTGTTTGTTAGAAGTAGGAATAATTTCCTCCTGATTTGTTAGAAGTGGGAACATTTACTGACAGAGGCTCGTCTACTCAGGTGAAGAAAGAACTACTCTGAAAACTGCACTAAAATTTAATTAGAAGTAACATTGACTCCTATTTGATTTTGTTTGCTTTCTGAGACAATAATTACAAATGAGAAGTGCCTTTTCCATGATTGGTGTTTACCCTACAGTGACACTTAGAGAGGCTCAGAAGGAGTCACAGCCTCCTTGCACATGTAACAAAAAGTTCCTCCTCTCATGAGTTGATACTCCAAGTTAAGGAGGAGCAGCTGAAACAAGTAAAGGAAGTTTAACTACTTACACATTTCATGCTAGCGCAAGACTGGGAATTCGGAGCTTATGTCTCAGTCCTGGCACTGGAATGGAGTATTTCACTATGAGACTGCAAAGCGAGGACATTATTTCCTTATTCCAGTCCCTGTCTAGCTGGGTTAATTTCCAAAAGGCTGTAAAAAACTCTGAAGAGGAACAGTGTAAGACTATCAAGCAGCTTTCAATATTAATCTTTGTTCCCTTTCCTGACATGCCTGAAACAGTATAATGTCCTCCAAAACCCCACGAGTAGTATCTGTATCTCTCACAGCATTGTTCTTCAAATGGTTGCAAACTGCCTCACAAATGAAGTATGCCAAGATTTCCAGAGCCACAGCAGGGAAGGAAATCATACACAGTCGCTGTGAAATGCTGCAATAGAGCAGAGAACGGGTCCTCAGCTGTCTGAAAACTAGGCTAGAGTTTGGCACATATTCCTGGCTGGCTTTAAATAGCATCGAATTGGCTCTAATTTTGATGTTCCAGGAGATTCACTGTATACTTACCAACTTGGGTACAGCCTTACTGTTTCTAGCCTTTAGTCTACTTATCTTTTCATGTATTTCCCCTGAAACTCCATGGAAAGTGGAGTTTCCAAAAGGAAAAAATATGGATGAGGGTTGCAAACTGCACAACCTGCTTTATCACAATGTCTTACCAGAGCCCAAGCAGCTTGCTCTTCAAATCAACAGCTTCCAGTTTAGGAAAAGATTGTGTCCACTTTGTTGTACAGGTTCTGCGATCTATTCAGAGAAGCCTTCATACCTGGAAATTCTCCCAGGTAGTTAATACAGGGGGAGACTGTGATTCTGAGAACTGCTAATGGCTTACAACGCTCACTGAAGCTTGTGGGAAGTCCAGGTGCTCAGCACAGGGCTGGACAGAGCTCTGTGTTTTTAAAATAAAAATAATTGCATGATCCTTCCACACCATAATCTCAAATAAAGCCTTGAATTCCACTCCCTGCCACTGAGAATAATGCTGCCATAATTATTATTTGTGTAATAATGCATTTACAAGTTGTGACCCAGCTTATAACCCAGTGAGTTAAGATTTAGAATCGCAGACCAACCACGACAATGCTAACAAAGACAGCATGAGAAAAACTAGTAATACAGTCTAAATTGTACAGCTTTTTAAATGGTAGTGTGGCTGTGTCAGGCAAGCCTGTACAACCCCCTTGAAAAACAGAGGGCCAGATTCAGTCTCCTTTCATCTACAGATAGTATCACTGATCACAGCCCTGAGGGAAGGCCAGGAGTTGTGAATTCTATTTGGATTCCAAGAGAGAGGTGTGTGGCAGAAAGTATTTCTCTCTATAATTAATCGGGACTGGCACTTGTTCATCGCATTGCAGACTTATGGTAGCTATTCCTTCTGATAACACACATGGGGCCTATCAAAGAGCAAGACTCGAGGAGACAAAAAGTACAGAAATGGTTTTCTGTCCTCCTGCCCTCCTCTAAATGAGAAATAGAATTTAGCCCATGGACATTTTACATTACTGACTTCTCTTTGAGTTCAATCTGAACCATCCTGCTAATGTGAACGGAGGAGTATTTAGGACCTCTACTGGCAGCAAGTTCATGCATGTAATTCTGGAAACTATACTCTTCTTACTTATATTAACCTTTCCCTTAAGCAACAGCAACAAGTATTCCCATCTTGTCAAAATCGTGCATAAGTATATTAAAGAATAAGCCTAAACTCATTTTCATCACTTCCAAGATATGCCAAGGAATATAAAGGACTAAATATTTCACATTTTCCTGGGGCCACTTCAAAGTCCAATTAGAGAAACAGCACTGAAAGCAGTCATTTCTTTGTAAAGACCTGACCACTCAATTCATTCCATAGCTAGGAAATACAATGCACAAAGGTGGGAGCCCAGTGAAACCGTCAGAGTGGGTCTCCATGCAGAACTTCAAATGGAAGGCTCTTTCTCTACAGCTTTTTGGTGGTCTTGTTGCATTCAGTATGGAAGATGAGTTTCCTGAGGCTGAGCATTTATGCAGCTATTTGGCTGTGAAACCTGCTGAAGCAGACACCAGGTTATTAAAGCAGGATTACTGCATGTCACTTTATAACTCCTCTGATTGTATGAGCAGAGTTATCAGCCTGTAAATTTCCTGATTTGCTTTAATCTGTGCCCTGGGAGTGCCAAAGCACACCCTTGCATAACATCTCTAACTCAGAGGACACGGAGAGCAAGGAAGAAGGCTCTGTATGAAGGAAGTTCATAAGAGATGTGTAAGGCCCAGAATCTCTGCTTTGCCTCTTAAGACAAATCATTCCAAAAGATCAGTGCCATCCTGGGCCACAGCAGAGGCAAGAGCAGCCCTGAGTCCACTGGCTTGCTGGCCACAGCCACAGAGACCATAAACCAGCCAAATCCAACCTGAGCACAAGGCGCTGTGCCAGACAATCCCCCCATTTTCCTTCACCAGTACCAAATGGAAAGATGAAGAGGAGACCAGAAGCACATTCTCTGTGCCAGCTAACAGTCGCCTGTGCTAGAAAAACATTTTCTTGGTAACTTCCATCCTATTCTGAATCCCATGTGCTGGACCGGTGGTACAAACAGGAATCTTGGTCTTCTGCTTTTGTATGCTAAATTTAACTACGTGTCTAATTGCCTTAGTTTATTTTTAAGCCCTTCTTGAATTGAGGCAGCAGGTTTATTAAGTACAAGAGATTTTAATCTTGTTCCAGGAACTCATTAAATATCTCTGTTAAAAAAGGGAGGAATTCAGGGGCCATCTGCTGGCTGTTTGGCACATCACTGCTGGCCACAACCCCGCAGAGTGAGTCCAAGAGAAGACCAAGAGTGAAGCACAAGCCAAATTCATCTCTGATGCCAGAAAAAGATTTAGTGTAGGAAATACTTGGCAATTTTTACAATTAATTCCTTTTTTTAAGTTATATTGAAATTATACTAAGGGCTAAACACTAGGTTTGGTTAAGTTCACACAAGTGCTAATGTAGAGGTTGCTTTGGTCCAGTGTATAGCAAAACATTTGGTCACAGGGTGATTTATACTTACAAGATCAGTTTTAGAGCAATGCAAATATAGAAAAATTCAGTTAGAATCATAGCATCACTAGGTTGGAAAAGAACTCTTGGATCATCAAGTCCAACCATTCCTATTTGCCATTAAACCATATCCCTGAGCACCTTGTCTACCCATCTTTTAACTCCCTCCAGCGACGGTGACTCCACCCCCTCCCTGTGCAGCCTCTGCCAGTGCCCAACGATCCTTTCTGTGATTTTTTTTTTCTGACATCCATTCTGAACCCCCACTGGTGGAGCTTGAGGTCATTTCTTCTCACCTCATCCCTTGTTGCCTGAGAGAAGAGCCCAGCACCCACCTGACTACAACCTCCTTTCAGGTTGCTGTAGAGAGCAAGAAGGCGTCCCCCTCAGCCTCCTTCTCCAGGCTAAAGAACCTCAGTTCCTTTAGCCACTCCTCATAAGACCTGCTCTCCAGACCCTTCACCAGCTTTGTTGCTCTTCTAACTGTTACTGTGTCACAGGATCATTAGAACTGAAGTAAGACTTAACAGTTTTCCTTGACTTCTCCAAACACATACATTGCACCACCTTGTGGGAGGAATTGATGTTTCTGTGCTGAACTACCACCAAACCTATTCTTTTCATAACTGGTGGATCAGGCCCTTGTAAGTGAAACATGCAAGGCGGTTGTGGTGAGGTGGGTGCTGGGCTCTTCTCCTAAGTAACAAGGGATAGGGCGAGAAGAAATGGCCTCAAGTTGTGCCATGGGAGGTTTAGGTTGGATATTAGGAAACATTTCTTTACTGAGAGTGGCGAAGCCCTGGCAGAGGCTGCCCAAGGCAGTGGGGCAGTCTCCATCGCTGGAGGGGGTTCAAAAAGTGTGTCTGGATGTGGCACTTGAAGACATGGTTCAGCAGGCATAGTGGGGTGGGGCTGACAGTTGGACTGGATGAGCTTAGGCGGCTTTTCCAACCTCAATGACTCTATATTTCTACAATTTTACATTCTTCCAATTGAAACGTGAATTTCAGTTTCTTGCCATTCTTTTATGCATTTTTCACAGAGTAGTAGAAAAGGAGAATTTTTAACTACTGCTTAGGACGTCACCTAAGTGCATTCATGTAATCAGCTCAACAATGGAGTTGGTGAGATGCTGAAGTAGGTAAACTGCGACCCACATTCAATGTCCTTGAACAACCCTTTGTTGTAAGATGTAAGAAAAGGTGATTTCCAATGTTGACGTCAGCACTACTGCCTTAAAGAGATCAAGAGCCCATATAATAGTAATGGAAATGACAGACTCCTACTTTGGTAAGACATGTAAAGAATCAAAAGCATTTCACTGACAACTGTGCAGATCAAGGCACCTACTACATAAAAAAACCCCAAACATTTAGGACCAGTAATTCAAATAAAATATTTCTACATGTTCTGGAAGTCAGTCTTGATCTTCAGTCACCCTGTGCTAACCCAGGGCAGCGGTCACAGTAACAGAAACAGACAACATGTCAGCACCACTCTTGATGGTGAGCACAACCCAGGGATTTCATCAGGGATTTTCCTATAGAAGTGACAGGAGATTCAAGTGAGAATAAGTAAAACAGCAAGGAAGATTCTGACCACAGTATATTGTTTATTTTAGCCTTGTGGGAATGCAAGCAGAGAATCTCTTGGTTGAGAATTCCACCTGCCATCAGTGGGCTGAGTCAGCAGGATACTAATATAAAAAAAACGAGCGGTTTTGACAGAAAGGTTATAGAGTCAATGTTTACAAGACAGGAAGGAAAGTATCCACATAATAAGCTAGAATGACTCGGTTGCATGTGTGAATGTTTTTGTTTTGTAAGCCAGCTGTAAGGCTAAGCTGCAATAAGAACATGATTGTGGTAATATAATTGCTCACACAAGGTTAGCCAAAGGGATTTTGTAGCCAAGAAAAAATTAGATGCCTCAGTGTGAGTCAAGACATTCATTTTCCAAACAGTTTGGCTGTATGAGGTAGATAAAACACTGTATAAGGTACTGGTAACAAGGCAGTTCTTAATAGCTTTCAAACCACATTACCTTGTTCTGCCTTATCACGATACAGCAATAAAAGCAAAGGGAGAATCAGGCTGAAGCCTGTTGAAAACATCTGGTTTGTCCCAGTCACAGAGCTTAACAAAAGGTAAATGCTATTTACTGTCTGTGAAATTAATTCCACAGCTAGATGTAAAGTACCAGGGCCATAAGCACCGCCAGCAGTGGTTTATGGCCTGTGTTCAAGGCCAGTTCTAACACAAGCTCAGGCGTGTAACTCCAGAAAAGACTGCTGAGAAGAGCTGTGTGAAGCCTCTGCTGACCCTCCCCCTTTGCTAGAGAGCTGCATTCAGCTGGGACGCTTGCCCTTGGTCCTTAGCTGAGCTACACTGCAGCGACACCTCTGCCTGGCCTCATACCTCCCTGGTCTGGACCCTGCCCTTCGCCAACTGACTGGACTTCGTGGCTTGATCTCAGACCTGCTTCATCACTGCGGTCCTCCTGGGTGACCACTGGGCTGCCAGCTGACCTGCTGTCCTGCCACCGGACGCAAACCTGACCTGCCTTTCTGGCCTTCATCTTGGACCGACCTCATCACCAAAGACTTGCCAGCTGGGTACCACCACTGGCCCCGCTCTGCTTTTCCTGGGTGGATGCTGGTAGGGGCTCTACCCCTGCCTGCCTTGCTGTCACCAGCAACTCCTGCCTTTTCTTCCTTTACAGAGCGCCCTGCTTGTGCCCCCTGACGTGAAACTCAGATACCAGCCTGGCAAAAGTAACAACTGTTATCTGGGTCCTACCTAATATGAATGTAATAGAGAAATCAACATTGGTACTAAGTTACTCTAGCGTAATACGCAAAGTCAATGAAATGACAGATCAGACCCAGTTCATTTCACATCCTCCATTTAACTGTTTTACACACTGTGCAGCATTCCTGCTCTGTCTCTTTGTCAATAACACTTACTTTGCTCAAATACTAAAACAAGATCTATGCACGCTACTCTAAACTATTAATTTGGCCTGACTGAACAGCATGGATCTCATCACCACTCTGCTAACTATCAGCAGAACTGTAGCTGCTTGAAATAGTCCTGAATTAGATCCAAAGGTTAAAATGTGGTTAAGGGGCATATTTTCAGACGAGATTAACTCGTGCCAGTCTTGAGTTTCACTGAAAGTTTGGGTGGTGGAGGGGAGCAGAAAAAACCAACTAAACCCATCAGTTTTTTCCATGCCTTCTTGAAAAATAAGAGATGGGTTGGATTGCACAAGTGTTCAGATACCTGAAGCCACAGACTGAGCAGGCAGAAGTCTTAGAATGAACCCACTGGTTTCCAGGGGAACTTTGTACTTGCATGTCTTGAAAACGCCACTGGCTATCAGTCCCTTCTTTAGATGCTGAAGCACCTCTGAGACCTGGTTCTTAGTTACCTGCACTGGTTTGAGAGTGTTCTTCCCCAACCTGACTCTCAATTCTATTAGTGCTTCCCACAGAGTGAAGCCATGAACAGAGCTTGACTGAAGTAAGTTAAGAGACAGCAGCATGAAATCTGAACGTCACTGCTTTTAAACTCTAGACAAGAACTCTAAAGTAACCCTAATGCAGTTTTTCCCATTTCCTTTGTGTCTCTCTCCCAGCACCTCAGCTGCAGTAATTGCAGAGTTTCTAAACTTTCCTTCTGATTATTATTCAATTCAATTATTTATGTACATTATAAATGGTCGGAGGAATTCTGGAAACTATGACAAGTGTTCCAGATCTGAACATTTATCACTGCCAAGACAAAGGACTGGAAAAACAAATCAGAAAGAGCACTACTCTGTCAAACACTGCGGCTTGTTCTTTGATCATACATGTTTATATACAGATATTAGATACTTTCTCTGAGAGAGACAGCTGCCAAATTACAGCTTCTTTAGCTTTAAATGTCAAAACACTCAAGTTTTTCTGCCTTCCTATGTGCAGCAAAGGAAAACAGAAAGTAAAGAAAACCCTGATCTAATTCAAAGAAAAAACACTGCTGTCAAGATGAATTCCAAGTAATCCTAGAAATGACTGTTGTGTTTGATAGATGACGCTGATACATTTTTCTTCTTAATTTTAGTAATGAATACTTCCGAAGAAGAACGAAGAACAAAGTTGCCCACAGTTATTACGGGTTGTGCTGACTTTGTTTCTATCAACAGTGCCTTATAAGTTCCAGCAGGTTTCCAACAAGCAGGCTGTCAATTTAGGCACCAGTTAGCTGTTTGTAGAGGCACTGGAAGCTGAATAAACCCTGGGCTTGTTTAACTCATGCCAATGCCCGTGCTGACATGACTAGCTGGCAGTAACATCATGAAAGCTATTACGGGCATATTTACACTGTGATTCAGTTACAGCAGCCTACAGTGTAGGCATACCGAGACATACTTGAGAGAAACCCTATCCCCAAGCTGTTATCTTCATTTTATTGGCTTCAGTGCAGCAAATATGGGAAATGACCAAGACACAGCACAATTCAGCGGTCACTTGGTGCACTGACAGGAATGAGTTAATGAGGCTCAAGTATATATCTGATGGGCAAGTAAGTGCCTGCATCCTAACAAGAGTTAACTGGAATTTGGTGGTACCTCCCAGCAGACAAAGAACAAATTTGAAGACTGGAATCACAGCCTTTACAGCCTCCAAAACAGAGATCTGTACAGCACACTGTCCTTGCCAGAGCAGAGGGAAACTGGGCTGTCAGTTTGGTACCCCTTTATTTCTCATAAGTGATTAATCCAGTGTTAAAAAAAAGGAGCTTTCAATCCACAGAAATACACTAGTAAGCTGCTCACAGAACAAACCACCCTGAATGGTCCACCCCCCAAGTCAGAGTTGTGAGGTCTTTCCACTTTTGTGCTTTGTTACTGTTATTAACGCAGTACGGTGGACTCCTGGATAAATTCTGGGTTTCTCATCTCCTTACCTTCTCAGCTGGTCTTGTGTAGCATAAGATCAGTGCAAGGACTAACAGGACGGATATACAAATCTTCTCAGGAGGAAAGACGGCCCTGTTTTAGGCTCTGAGAAAAATCAGGACATCAGCCAAGAGCAAAAACTAGTACAAAACCCACAATCCTCAAAGCCCGCCCACAAACCTGAACTATAAAGCTGCCTGGGGCAGACAACAAAACAGGACTTGGCACAGGCTTTACTTTAGAATTATGTGAATAAAAATATTTCACTTCTTATAAAAAGTTGTGAAAATTCATGTGCAAAAGTGTGGCTCCTGCAAAGCAGAAGACACTGAGTCCACTGAGTTCAGCAAGCTGGGAATCCTGCCACACCCAGACAGATGAGGCCTGGGCAGCTGTGTGGGAGAGGTGATAAAAAATATTGGTGTGAGACAAGAGCTGTAGAAGGATTCAGCTCATCAGGTAATGGTGCTCCGTAACAAATAGATTTTAAATAACACACTAAAAATCACTTTTTCAATCTAGGATCACACTTGCACTTAGCCCAGAAGCCATTCTGAAAGGCACAGTCCTATGCTGAGCTACTAACCATGTGGAACAACACGGGGGGTTTCTCTGCCATGGGCTGCTTGGGATAGTGCTCTCTTTCTTACTTCTGTCCTGTAAAAATATATAGATTCTGCTTTGCTTAAGCTCTTCACCTGGGAGAAAAAACACCCTTGTTCATCTGTTTGCATTTCTTTTCCCCTTATATTTATACCACACACTTGAAGGTGAATCATGGCATGAAAAGCTGAAATAGATTTAGAAAACGCTTATGGTGTTTGTGGGGGGACACAAGAATTGGTCACAGGACGAAAACATGTCTCTAAAAAAAACCAAAAAGGAACACATCTCAAACCTCTGACAAGCAGTGATGATCTGTTTGGAGAGCAGAACTCCAATAAGCAGAGGCTTTTGTGATGTCTCACTCCCTATATCCCCACACCAAAATCCCCAGTTTAACTCCATTCCCTTTCCTGTCTTCTATAACACAGTGAAAAGTTTCCCCTAAGCTCAGGCCTCCCATCTTTCTATAAGACGTTTTGACATCTGCAGAAAGATTTCATCTGCTATTTCCATGGCAAATGTTAAGTTCAGTTACTTCTCAATTCTTCAAGCCCCACCAATAATTAAAACAGCAAGAAAGAAAACTGAAATTCGTTAGAACCTTTGTAAGCTATTACTCAGCAACAATAAATAACCCAGATTCCTGCCAAACCATGGTCTGCCATCTACATGGCAGGCAAGGAGGGAGACAAGACATTTTACAGAACTGATGAAAGCAATGAGCTTTAATGTCAGGAATTCCACAGAGACAAACCCTGCAACCAACCATCTGCCATTTAAACAGGGTACACAGTAGCTGGAGTGCCCAAATGGCAGGGCAGGCAGCTGCTTAACATGGAAAAAGTCATAATCTCCAGAACAGGCAGGTTCTAATTCTTTCAAGGGCTCTTATGTCAAAGTCAAGATGTTACATTTCACTCTGAAAACAGCAGGCAGAATATAACCTTTGAGAAGTCACGATAACGGAGCTCTCCCAAGTAGCTGGGCATAAGGCAACCATCCAATTTCACTTTAAAATTAGAGCTTATGCAGAACATACTACATTAAACTGAGCCCAAGGAGGTGGAGGCCCTCTGTTTCCTCAATCAATACTGTTCTTATTTCACGTGTGCAATACCTTGGCAGTTCAGTGGCAGTTAGAGGAAACTCTGGAGCATTTCCTAAGTGTTGAACCTTCTCAATTTCCGTTCTGTTTTCTTTCCCATTGCCCACAGGGCTTGACGAGGGGGCATTTTCCTCTGGTTTCAACCTCACCAGCTTCCTGGGAATCATCTCATTTGTCTCTTGCCCCACTTGAAAATGTTAGGTTTGTCTTATTTTAGAGGAATCTGTCTCTTCCAAACTTTCTGGATGTTTCTCTGTTTTGTGCTTTCAGGGTTTTCAGCCAGGGTAGATGGTTTATGAAGAAGCCCTGAGGCTTCTTTATGGGCTATATGGAGCTGTTGCAGTAGGAAGTTTTTTGCTGAGCCGTTCCTCCTGCAAAGAAAATAAAAACCTGATTTAATTGAGATAAAGCATTATATGACTAAATTCAAACTCCAAGGAACCTCTCATATGGGTGACAGTTTAAAACCGGGCATCTACACGCACAGTAGCTACTGTTAACAGGAGCATCAGCACACAGGTAACACACAAAACACTAAAATGACAGAATATGATACCCATCTCACTGGCAGTTTACTGACCTTTCCTGCATTTCAAGCACAACACACACCTAGTAGAAGAGTCCTGAACAAACATACCATTGGCATGGAAATCAGAGTCTACAAATTCTTGACCCCTTCGGATACAGGGGCTGAGATTCAAATACATAAAGAAGAAAAGTTCTTCTAATAATTTTTTTAGGATTTTTGAGTGTTTGGCTCAGATTGATCTCTGGCTCCTCCAGGTTAATGAGGCTGCAAAACTGCCAGCAACCATGACACTGTGATAGTTTTCTGCTGTCAAAGGTCCTGTCATGACATAACGGGTGGATGTGGTTATTTTGCCCCACAGTTGAATTCAATGAGGAGTCTCCCAGGTCAGCTGTGACAGGAAGGTTGCCATCAACTGTAGCTCATCTGGTGACTCTGAGCAAATAATGTATCTTATTTTAGAGGTGGCTGAAAGTACGCAGACCAAGCAGCAGATCATCTAAGTTGGAAATTAATGATGCCATTACATAGCGTGTATACGCACACAGCATTGTACTTATCTAAACTAAACCTACGCTTTAGGATTCTTTCTCTTTCAGGATCTCAAATCTCCTGCCACCATATCCATCATCACATTAACCTTTAACATTGACGGCTGGACTACTAAGGAGCATGGTAATTTTAGGAAAGCACCATGTACTGAAGAACAGCCTTCTGGGAATGTGTTAGAGATGGCACTGAATCCCTGAGAACTCCAGGGATAAACCTGCAGCATATCTTCTGGGCTATGTGCCAGGAAATCAAGATAGCTAAATTTCCAAAACCCTAATCCATAGGTATATTGTAATACAGAATATTTAGCCCTGCTTGCTAATTCGATTGAGGTAAGAGTGAAACTGACATTGATCCCTCATGAATGAGATCAGAATCTTGCCCTGCTGAGACCACAAGACTTTCTTATTTAGAAACAGAACTGAATAACACTTGCCAGGCATTTCATTTGTATCTGTTCTTTAGCAACATTAAAATGAATCAAAATCCAATCAGGTAATCTTTGCTCTCCATAACTCCAGATTTACACAGATGCAACTTCTGCCAGTGAGAGTTCCCCAGGCATCATCTTCCTCCTGGCTTTATGCTGGTTTCGGATTAGACGCTCTAAATTAGATTGAGTGTTTAGGTTCCATTCCTTGTTGAGTCATTTATTCTTTCAATCCATTAAAAAAAAAAAAAAAAGTAATTTGCTGGCCCAACAACACAAATGTTCTGCTTGTCTTTTGCCCTGCTGTAATGTAACTAACACACCTCAGACTTCTAAATGTATTCCAGAGCATAAGTGCAGCAAGATGCTTAATGCTTGACATATCTGCTTCACATTAAACAGATGCCTAACAACTTATGGGTATGAATGAAGCCCTGAGTTCAGTAACAGGAAAAGGCTGGCATCTGTGCCTATGGAAGAATTTACAGTTTAGGATTCCATCCATCACACTTTCTCCTTTTCTCCTCTTCCTCTCCCTTCCATTTTAGGAGAACTGAGAGCATTCCAACCCACGCAATGTAGTCAATATTCTCTTTAAATCAACATTCATTCCGGCCTATTTTATTCTTTCTAAAAATAAAGGTTTATCTGAATCAACTCCCTGCAACACTTTCACAGTTTGTTTCTGAGTCACTGAAAAGTTCTCACATCACTCAAACAAGTCTGCAGAAAGAGTGAGGTTTCCTAGCCATCCAGCTCTACTCCAGTTGTCTTTCAAGCCGTTTCCATGCAGATGCTACACTGCCTCAAGGATCAACAACTATTTTCTAGCTGTGGTATCTCTAACATGCAACAGAAAAGAGCGATCTCCTGCAGGTAGACTGAAATATTGCCACTACCGGGCTTTTTTGCCATGAAGATCAGAAAAGGAAATATTTCAGTACACAAGCTCTCACTCCAATCACTCTTTGGGCAATTATTTTAGTTTCAGAAAAAAAATCAACATCGTATCATTTGAAGTAGAATCCTGGTAAAGAATCTTACATTCTTTCTGTTTCAGCCTCAATTGTCTTTGTCTCTTCTTCACTGGAGCTGTCACTTGCACTATGAAACAAATAAGATGATATTAGTTTACTCTGTTCCAACTGGGTGTTGGCTTTCCGTCATTTCTAGGATGCATATTTAGCACCATTATGAAAAAGGGAGAGATACTTCCAGGGAAGAACCCCAGGGAGGGCGGATAGTTCTTTACACTATTACTCTAGCAAAAGAAAGCAACTACATCAAAATGTGTTAGCTGTTCATTAACTACTAGCTGTTCATTAACCACAAGTTTTTTTTCTGGTCACTGTTTTCTTCCACCCCTTGCTGAAGCGAATATGCAACTAGAAGTGAGCAACTAGCTACGTCAGACCCTTCAGAACCCTAACCCATTAGCTCTAGGGGAAAGGACGTTTGCCAGAATCTGCTGCAGACTGAGAAGGATTTGGCCTCCCATCACTGACAATATAAGGGCCTCTGATCACACTACTGAGTTACATTTCACAAGCCTGATCCATAGAGAGAAGGTTCCAGTTTCCTACTTTTTGTTACTTATTTCTCACTAATGATAAAGCCAGAATTTACCTTTGTTTCTCATCAGGGCATGGTACTGCCTTCTGTGGTTTACCACTTCTTAAACCAGTGTACATGGTTACAGGCTCTGGGAGGCATAATCTTGTTGCATCCATCCTCAGAGAACTCTGTGAAGCTTATGATAAGAAGGCAACATCCCTAAGAATAGAAAACACTGTTTCAGCATGTTCTCTGCCTTATACAGTCCTGCAGGGTGTGGATTATGATCAAAACCGGATTGTGAAAGCAGCTTTGTGACTGGCTACCATACCAATTCAAACTCTGCTTCTGCCTAGTATCTACCACCTTACAAAGTTGAATGCAAAGACTCAGCTTCCTCAGAGGAACACAGATCACAGGCAGCATGGTGAGGGATATTAGTTCTTAAAAACTGACAATGTCAAAATGTTCTGTAGAACAAAGCAGACAATTATGGTACCAAAGAGTTTACAAGTGTTAAGAGCCCAATGTCAATCAGCAAAACCAGGTCCCCTTTTCCTCTCTGCCTCCTTTGGCCATTCTATTTTATCCTTCAGAGCAAACTGTCTTCATGGCTCTCCCTGCACTGGAAAAGCATCCTCGTTGCACCTTCCCCTCTAAGGCTGTTTTGTTATTGCTTCCACGCTGCTTCCGCCATGGACACTGCTCCTTCCGGGCCTCAGCGCCCAAGATGGCGGCCGGCGCGGCACACGCGGCTCCGCTCCACGGCGATCAGCGCGCCCGCCGTTCCCGCGATGCTCGCCCCTCCCTCCGCCCCTCCCCTCACAGCCGCCCCAGCCCAAGGTCCTGGTAGCGGCGTAAAGCGAGTGGACGCGGCTTATAAGACGAATAAAAAAACAGCAACCAAACAAAACCAAACCAAAACAAAAACAAAAGAAGGCAGGGCCCAGCCAGCATCAAGGCAGCTCTGAAGCTTCCGCAATCGTCGCTGCGCCCTCCCGGTATCGCTTCTGGTTTTCTTTTATGTCCGTAGCTCGGACACCAGCTCGCCTCTGCCCACCTGCCAGAGCCGCCCACCCCCGCGCAGGACCCGCACGCCAATGGCTGCGCTTGGCCCCGCCTCATCGCAGCCCTTTTCATTGGTGCTGAGGCTTCTCTGCAGAGGCTTTTGGGATTTGTAGTCTCTGGCTGGATATTCCCCAGCATCCCTTGCGCGGATTTCCGGTAGCGGCGCGGCTTTGGGCACCGGAGTTCACCGGGCGGGCAGGTGAGGAGCGGGGCGGCGGGGCTGGGGCCGCTCCCTGGGGCCTTGGGCGGGCTGGTTTGGATGTAGCCGCCTATAGGACGGTCCTCGCGTGGTTGCCGTGCTCTACGGGCCCGTGGTAGAGGTCAACAGGCCCTGCGTTCGCGCTGCTGGGGTGCTCTGGCCTGCCCCACCGTGAGAATGAGACCGAATTCTTTGGATAACCAAGCCCCGGAGGCTGCAGTGTCTTGGAGTGCTGTGTGCTACCTGGCATAGCACCTCTCTTGGGGTTTACATTATGTAATGTGGCTGTTTAAGTGTTTTCTTCTTTTTGCCTTGCCTTTTTGGGGGTATCTTTTGTGCTTTGATGTACTACGTACTGATCCTCTTATGCAGAGGAAGTGTGTGTTGTGCAACAGCTATTAATTATATTAATGCCTGGGGTTTGTGTTAAACATGGGGCACGGTTTGATTCCAAAAAAATCACAGAATGATTTGGGTTGGAAGGGACCTTAAAGCCCATCTAGTTCCACTCCCTGCCGTGGGCTGGGACGTGTCCCCCAAGGGTGATCAAAGCCACTTCCAACCTGGCTTTGAACATCTCCAGGGGTGGGGCAGCCACTGATTCTCTGGGCGGCCTGGGCCAGGGCTTCCCCACCCTCATAAGGAAGTACTTCTTCTCGATATCTCATCTCAATCTCCCATCTTTCTGCTAAAATCCATTCCCCCCTATCCTATCCCTGCATTTCTTGATCAAGAGCCCCTCCCCAGTTTTCCTGTAGGCACGTATAGGGTTGGACCTAGATATTGAGGATCCTCAACTGGAGCTTATACTGCAGGAATGCTTATTCTCCCACACACCACAAATATCCTGGGAAGTCTGGTGCATTTCCCACAGCTGTAATGTGGATGCTGGTCTCTGGTCAGGCAGCAGTCACACACACAAATAAGATGTGCTGGCTCTGGAGGCGCTTGTTGGGCATGAGCAGTTAGTAACAGCTCTTGACACCTATAAAAGGATGTAGTAAGGCTTCTTACTTCTCCTAGTAGGTTGTTGCTTAATTTAGTGGAGACAGAACTAAGTGAGAGGCAGAAGTGAAGTGTGTTATCAGCCTGATGTGCTGGTTGGAAACTTGCGTAACTTTTGTGTTTGTCCTGTCTTGGGTGTCTTGTGACTTTTGGGACAGAAAGACCCATACATTTAGACTGTGCCTGTGAAAAAGTACGTGTGAGAGAGAATTTGGCGGAGCTAGTAGAGTTTAGTGGTGCTTGATGACTGGTGATTAATGAGTAGTGTTGAATTTGTTCTGGGCTGGGGACTGGTTTCCCCAGTCTCTTCTCAAATCATCTCCTTTTTATTTGAGTATGGTTCTGCCACCTCTCTTTTGTCTGCTGCTGTTTGTTCCTTAGGCTGTTTTCCAACAGAAATACTAAGCTTCTTTTGCTGCAACTTCCCTTGTAAGTTTTTATAGCATATTTCTTTTTTCCCCTGTCTTCTGGTTTCTCATCTGCACAGGCAGACAACTCTCTGAACCCAGGACAATGTTCTGTTTGCTACCTGCTCCAGGTCCCAGTGCAGCAGAGTTCTGATCTGGAGAATTTGGTGTCATACACCAATGCCTGGCTCTTTAATGCTAACAGACTCGTGTGACTGAGGAAGGTCTCAAATGATGGTCAGTCTAATTGTTTAGCCCCAACCCGAGAACAGCCTGTAAGCATTCAGGAGGGCTTATCTGTAGCAACTCTGTTGGTGTTCTGTCCCTATACTGTTGCATTTGCTTTTACCAGGACTTTTATGGTGTTTAGCTAAAATCTCCCATGCTGTAACTGAAGCCGGTTGTATCCAGGCTTATTCACCATGGCTGCAAGGAACAGGGCATTTCTGTTCTCTCAGCAGCCACCACTGATGTATTTGAAAGCTGCTATCACATGTCCCCTCCAGGCATC
This sequence comes from Piaya cayana, assembly GCA_013389865.1. NCBI lineage: Eukaryota > Metazoa > Chordata > Aves > Cuculiformes > Coccyzidae > Piaya > Piaya cayana. Next base: position 267,731 of record WAAB01021370.1, read on the forward strand.
TACTCTTCAGTCCAGGAAACCCTGATTTCATTATACCCCATCTTTCCATTTTACTCCTTACAGCTCTGATCACTTTTACTGTTCTCTGGATTCAGCTCAGTTGTCCTCTATATTTTCTCCAGTGCGTGCACAGCTGACATCGTAGTCTGGTTTAGGCAGGGATGAGAACTCTGGTTAAATAAAGATGTAGGCAGTTAGAGCACAGCAGACATGCTAAAGATGAAGTTGAGAGTCTGAATGTTCTGGAGTCAAGCGTAACCTTCCTGCCATGTCAGTGTTGCACTGTTGGCTGTGGATCAGCTTGCTAGGGTTGTGTTGGTATCTGGAACCTGATGTGGGGCACAGGTTAAACATCTGTGGGTTTGTCATTAACATGTCCAGCTAATAATGGGATCTGCAGACAGAGCGGTGAGCTTCTCTTCTATCTGAATGTGCTTCTGCAAACTGTCCTGGATTGATCTTCCTTCACCTGCAAACCTTTTTGCCTTCTAGGGGCAGCTTTAATCTGTCCTAATGAGAAACACTCCTACATTTTTCTCTTATGATCCACTTAAGTCCACTTACATCTACTTGTGTTTTGACTGAAAGGTGTTCAGGTCTTTGTGTTCAGCCCTGCATATTCTTGTTGGAGGTGTCTGGGTAATAGTGTTAAACAAATTGCTGCTTTTAGGTAAAACGGGTGCTTTTGCAGATATCATGAGAAGGCAGTCACTTATTACTGCCACACGCTGTTGAGGTGGAATGAGTGCTGCTTTTGTAGCCTTAGAGGGAGGGGAAGTGAGGTGTGAAAGAGAGGATCCAGATGGGGAGTACTGCATGCAGTTCTGGAATCCCTAATACAAGAAGGATATGGAACTGTTGGAATGGGTCCAGAGGAGACCACAGGGATCATGTGAAGGCTGGAGCACCTCTGCTATGAGGACAGGCTGAGAGAGTTGAGGTTGTTCAGCCTGGAGAAGAAAAGGCTTTGGGGAGATCTTGGAGCAGCCTCCAGTACTGAAAGGGGCTCCAGCAAAGCTGGGAAGGGACTTTTTACAAGGGCCTGGAGTTATAAGATGAGGGGGATTTGCCTTAAATTGAAAAGGGGAAGATTTAGATTAGACATTAGGAGGGAATCCTTCTTGACGAGGGTGGGGAGGCCCTGGCCAAGGTTGCCCAGGGAAGTGGTGGCTGCCCCATCCCTGGAGGGGTTCAAGGCCAGGTTGGATGGGGCTTGGAGCCCCTGATCCAGTGGGACATGTCCCTACCCCATAGCAGGGAATAGAACTAGATGGGCTTTTAGGTCCCTTCCAACCCAAATCATTCCATGATTCAATGAAGAGGTAGGAGTTATAGGTGTTCTGCTTATGTTCTAAGAAACGGGGCTGGTGCTTGCCAGATGAAGACTCACAGTTGTTTAGAAAATATAAGTACAGGTTTGAAATGTTACGGCTGAGGCAATATAAAGAGCAGTTACTGCTGAAAAGGGTGTTCCTCTTCGCTTTTAATCTTCACTGATGCCAAATTTGGCATTTGCTTGGCCCTGGAATGATTAAGTCTGAGGAATTAAACTGAGAAGAAATGATCAGGAAAAAGAAAGCATGCTTTACAACACAGTGCTTTGTGGGATCAGGCAAACCCCAGAGGTGCTGCACAGAGGGCAGTGAGACTTCGGGGAGGGTAAAGTGCTTCCCGTTGGATTGACTTGGATGTAGCCTGAAAGAAGACCTCAGATGATGTGGCTGTATTGAATGGTGTTTTATGGAGTGCCAAACAAGAACGCTCTCCCACAAGTGGTTAAAATGATTAATATTCAATTACTCCCTGAAGCTAGGGATGGCAAATAAACCTTTGAGACAGTCGTGGAACTGTGCTAGCTTCGTAATTAAGTTCTGTCTGAAGGATAGTGGACATGATCAGATAATGCATGGGCAGGTGCGTTGCTGCTCAAAGGGCTTCAGCAGTTTCCAGGTTTCGGAGATGGGACTGGGCTGCTTCTGAAGTGCTCAAACAATAGAGGGTAGAAACAAGCTACTTGCAACCTGATGACATAATGAAGTGAGCGCCCTGTTCAGGTGGTGTTAACTACTGAGAGCAGTGAGGAGTTGTCAGTATTAATGACCATGTGTTTATTTAAGCAGAGCTATCCTGTGATGTAAGACAGATGGAGGAAGATGAGGAATATGATACATGAATTCTTAATTCTCTCTCTGAATTATAAAACATGCAGACCAAGAATTACATAATTTTGTCTAACACTAAGCATGGCATCAGCACTTAAATAGGCATTTAATCCCCTGTTGTGGAGGGTATCCAAAGTTGCCTTAGGCATACTTTGATTAGAAGGGGAGGAAATGAAGCCAGTGCTTTGGAAGTCTTGAAATGAGACCTGAAAGATGATTTTTAACACTATTGGCTGTTATTTTTCCAGTGTATTCAAATCCCCAAGTCCACTGCAGGGAAGGAAGAGCTGCTAGCAAAAACTCCTCAGCAAGTTGTACTGCTTCAGGCAAAGGAGCTGATCAAAGAAGAGGTAGGAGTTTAAAACACTATACCTCCCCCTTTCAAGCCCATGGCACCTTGGAGCTGCAGGGCCTGTGGGTGAGGCCATGCTCTGCAGGATCAGCAACTGGCACCTTTGCTTTGGTTACCCAGGACGGGATGTCGGAGCTGAGTGATGAAGCCAGTGAGTCGGAGCTGCTGAGCAGCAGCCTTTCCATGTGGCATGGGGTCAGCCAGATGATCTGTCGGGAAGAGCTGGATGTTCCCCTGGACTTACACACAGCCTCCTCCGTTGGGCAGTATGAAGTGGTGCAGGAGTGCATTCAACGGTAAGAGGGCAGGGGAGAGTGTGGGGTTGGCTGCTGGCTGCCAGTTCTGATTTGTCACTGGCTGCTGTACAGGTTGGTCTAAAACTGCAGCGGGGCAGAGCACTGGAACTCCACAAGTGTTCTTAAGCGAAAGTTTCAAGGGAAAAGTTGCGTAAATTCTAGTGATTTGGTGGAGTAAAGAATTTTGTCCTAATCTCCAATTTAAACCTCCACTGGCACAACTTGAGGCTGTTTTCTCTCATCCTATCCCTTCTTACTTGGAAGAAGAGCCCAGTACCCACTTCACTCCAGCCTCCTTGCCAGGACCTGCAGAGGACAATTAGCTCTTCTCGGCTAAACAGCCCCAGGTCCCTCAGCTGCTTCTCATAAGGCTTGTTCTCCAGCCCTCTCACCAGTTTCGTTGCCCTTCTATGGGCGTGTTTTAGCCCCTCATAGCCCTTCGTTTACTGAGGAGCCCAAAACTGAACCCACAGTTTGAGGTGCGCTTTCAGTACAGTGATGGTAGCAGGAAGCTGCAGGAATCCTCTGTGACCTGCAGGTCCAGGAACTGTTGTTCAGCTGAATTCTTTTCTCCGTTGTTCAGGGGAGATCTGGATTTAAACAAGAGGAATTGTGGTGGCTGGACTCCACTGATGTATGCCTCCTACATTGGCCATGACACCATCGTGCACCTGCTGCTGGAAGCAGGAGTGAACGTGAACATCCCGACACCAGAGGGACAGACACCGCTTATGCTGGCGTCCAGCTGTGGAAATGAAAGTGTTGCTTACTTTCTTCTACAGGTGTGTATACCAGAATATGTAAGTAAAGTTACACCATGTGGTATAAGTTCTCTGCCAGCTGCAGTTGAAGTCTGCAATTTATGTTCTGCTGTGAGTTCAGCTTCCTCACGGGGGTCTAAACTCTCTTGGTATCACAGCACAGAGGGGCAGTGGGTGAGACCCGGCAGAGGGGCTGCAGTAAAGAACATTCTCTGTTCTCTTGAAGCAAGGTGCAGAGCTGGAGATGAAGGACATCCATGGCTGGACCGCCTTGTTTCACTGTACCAGCGCTGGGCATCAGCAGATGGTCAAGTTCTTGCTGGACAACGGGGCAAACGCCAACTGCAAGTAAGGAGGAGTCTGTTTTGTTTATCAAGAGATACCCGACTTCAGTATGAAAGCAGCTGTTGACATAGGACTATAGTCACAGACAGGGGAAAGATGCCTGTTCTGCTTTCCTTTCCTCCTGTCCCCTAGGTAGTTTGGCACACTACTAGCTAATACAAGGACAGGTGACCTGCAAACCAAATAGCAAGGCCTGCCTGTATTGTCACTGTTTATTTAAGTAAGATCAAGAGAAATTGATTTACTACTTGTTTAATTATGGGCTAAAGACTGAAAGCAAGCAAGTGCAATGCTTTCTGAACTCCAATGCACTTTGTGAGTCTTTCTATTGAATTTTCTGTGTACTTGGAGTTCTGTTTGGGTATTTTCAAGTATGTAGAGCATTCCCGTGCACTGGGAACTGCCTGTACATTTATGTATATTGAATTGCCTGAGGTCAATGAGAGGTTCTTGCTTTGTTAGCTCCTGCAAAATGGAATTTGCTACTGAAAGGCAGATCTGCAACTGGAAGAGTAATTTGCTGTTCAGCCAGCAGAGTAAGAGTTCCTGACTCTCCCTTGGGAGTTCTGTGGAGACAGAGCAGAGTGAGGCAGAACAGCCAATATCCAGTGCAGTTTGTGATCAGCTGAGGGTACAGGCATGCTGTTAGGGTATGGCAAGGATTGCAGTGTGTGTTTCAGCTGTGATTATTCTGATCCATGTTTCTTTTCTCCCTAGGGAGCCTGTGTATGGATATACGCCTCTGATGGAAGCAGCTGCTTCTGGCCATGAGATAATTGTTCAGTACCTTCTCAATCATGTAAGTGTCTAGGCAGTTCTCTGTAAAGCTGAAAGTCTCGGGCTCCAGCCCTCGGAGGAAGAACCACATGTTTGAGGTTAGGCTTTTTGCAGTGTTATTTTTGATTCTTGATGGCAGTCACTTCTGATCTGATGTCCCAGACTTCCACAACTGTTCTGAAGTGATTCTGCTTTCTAGAGGCCGATACTCTGACCATGCATAGATCTTGCAGGAATATGAGTGCAGTCTAACTGTCCAGATCTAGCTGAATGACTGAATTGGAAAACAGTTAATACAGTGATCTTGTTTACAGGCTAGTGTATCTGGGCTAGTGGGCATTTTCTGCCACCAGGCTTATGCGCATACCTGTCTCTCAACCCAAGTTCTTTAATACTGGTGTAACAGGTCCAGCTTACTTCCAGAAGGAGGCAGCAATGCAAAATGCTTTTCAAATAAAACAAACTAGTTCCCTGTGGCAATGCACGAGAGCCACATATCAGGGCTGCTTGGCATTCAGAGATCAGAGGGACTGTGGATAACAGGAAAGGCAATAAGGGAGTAGTGGAGCTTGAACTGTCTATCAAAGGTCAACCCGTATTTCTGATGGATTTGGAGGATTTAAGACAGTTCTTTGGTTCTCTGCATTGTTTCTTTGTGTATAGTGCCCTGTACTATGTGCATGTGTTTTTGTAGGGAGTAAAGGCAGATGTCCGAGATAACACTGGAGCCACAGCACGGACACTGGCCATGAAGTACGGGCATATGAAGATTGTGGGGCTAATAGATTTGCATGCAACCCCAGTGCCCAAGGTCTTCTGCAGGGGTCCAGGTAATGGATGGTTTAGCTTCTTTATTATCAGATAAAACCTGAAGAGTGGTACTTGGTATTTTGAAAGTATGTTACTAAGGGTAGTACTTGGCTGGTCTGTCTTGGGAACTCCATCACTTCTGAGGATGGAAGAGGCATAGATCCAACACCTACAAAGGGATCTGAACAGGCTGGACTGCTGGGCTGAGACCAATGGGATGAGGTTTAACAAGGCCAAATGCCAGGTCCTGTACTTGGGGCACAACAACCCTGAGCAACTACAGACCAGGAGAAGTCTGGCTGGAAAGTGCCTGGAGAAGAAGGACCTGGGGGTGTTGGTGACAGGGACTGACCATGAGCCAGCAGTGGCCCAGGTGGCCAAGAAGGCCAATGGCATCTTGGCTTGGATCAGACACAGCGTGGCCAGCAGGGCCAGGGAGGTTCTTCTTCCTCTGGACTCGGCCCTGGGGAGGCCACTCCTCAAATCCTGGGGTCAGTTGTGGGCCCTTCAGCACAAGAAGGATGTTGAGGCTCTGGAGTCCAGAGAAGAGCAACGAAGCTGGGGAAGGGGCTGGAGAACAGACCTGATGAGGAACAGCTGAGAGAGCTGGGGGTGTTTAGCCTGGAGGAGGCTGAGGGGAGAGCTCATTGCTCTCTGCAACTCCCTGAAAGGAGGTTGTGGAGAGGAGGGAGCTGGGCTCTTCTCCCAAGGGATAGGGGACAGGATGAGAGGAAATGGCCTCAGGCTCTGCCAGAGGAGGTTTAGGCTGGACATTAGGAAAAAAATTTTCACAGAAAGGGTCATTGGGCACTGTCAGAGGCTGCCCAGGGAGGGATTTGAGTCACCTTCCCTGGAGGTGTTGAAGGGACGGGTGGATGAGGTGCTGGGGGTCATGGTTTTGTGATTGATGGGAATGGTTGGACTCGATCCGGTGGGTCTTTTCCAACATGGTGATTCTACGATTCTATGAACTTTTTGTCTGCTGGCTCTTTTTTGAAATGGTTAAACTATTTCACCCTCCCTCTTTAACATTTTCCTTTTTCCCTACTACATTTACAGGATCAGTAGCAAACAAAGCAGATAAATGAGTTACTGTGCTGCTAACAGTCTTTGTTTGAACTATAGGAAAATATGAAGAGCTGAGTTCCTCAGATGAATCATGTTCCACTCCCCAGAGACAGAGACCTGTGCGTAGGACCAAGGGTCCCAGCATCCATGATGGGCCCCAGGCTTTGGCAAAGATAACAGCAGTTGGAATTGGAGGAAAGAAGCAGTCTCGCTATGGTGAGAATAGTTAAAAGCCAAATGGAGAGTACTTTGAAGTCTCTCAAGTGCTTTGCAGCAGTTTCTGTACCAGCAATTTTTTTTTCCTTTCGATTTGGTATTCGTGTGTGGCTGTACAGAAACAAAGATAGCAAGCACTGTCATACAAGCCTATCCAGTCTCTGGTTTGAAAAGAAAACCTATTTAACCCTTTTGTCAGGGCTGGATATTGATGAGTGGAACAAATCCGTGGAACTGCTCTTGCCTCAGTTACTGTTCCCCTGACTCTTGAACAGTCAAGCTTCCTTTTTTTGAGGTAGGCCAGAAGTCTGAGAACCTTCCTCAAGCTGATGACGGGAAGAAGTTATCATTGGCTGTGAAAATGAACTTGCTATTCCTAGACTTGTTAATTTTGTTTTCCTTGATGCTTGAAGTACTACTGAAAATAAGATTACAAAACCCTTAAAATAGGCCAAGAGAAAGATCATCCCAATTCAGACATCAGGCACTGGGGGTGCAGTGGTTATGAGTGTCTTAGCCCAGGGTATTTCTCGGGCTCATTGCTTGGTTTTCATGAAGAGCCAAGAATGTGAATTAAAAAGCGTGTTCAAAGTTCTGTTCATTCTCTTTATACAGATGCATCTGTCCCACAGGCAGTGGCTGTTTCTGCTTGTGTTTTCAAATAGATGCAGAGGGGTTGTTTTTTACGCGGTTTGCTTGACTAGGGGTGGGACAGAGTTGTCACCTTACTCTCTTAAGCAGTTTTTCCCCTTCAGTAATTTGGCTCTGAAGAGGAGAGGGAATGCTGAAAGCTGCTGTTTGATGTGCGTCTGTGCTATGAGGCTGTTTCCTCTGACTTTTTTTTCATTGCAACCACCTAAATCAAGTACTGCTGGTGGAGGTGTGTGTGGGGTGTGAGGAAGGCTGGAGGCATATGCATTCCTCGTTTTGCGTGCTTTTGAAAATGGAATCTTCTGGTTGGGAAAAGTCGCTTTAATTATTTTCAAATCCCAGAGTGGTTGCTTTTCCTGCTGGAGCCTCCCTGCTGACCTCATCCTAATCCTTATTGGTTCTCCCTTCTTTTGCACACAGAGCAGGTCCCTCCTCAGGGCTATGTTACCTTTAATGATGATGGCAGCTGTGAAGCAGGTGATATCCGGAACCGGGATGTTACCTCTCCAATTAACGAGCAGGATGTGGAGAGCAGCAGCAGCAGGGGTAAGACACTGTCTCAGAAAACCTTCTGGCTTGCAGTGTGCTTCTGGATGTCAGACCAACCCCTTGACGTGCATGTTCCTTTCCCACTAAGATGGGTTGGAGTAGCTCTCATGAGGAAAGGCTAGGGTCTTGACAAGATGACTTCCAGTGGTCCCTTCCAACATCAACGTTCTGTGAAGCAGCATAAAGGAAGGATCTGGTTGGTTCTTAAAGTGATAAAGGATAGTGTGCTCTTCTTTCCCTCTGGGATCAAGGAGAGACCTTTCTTAAACTTAACTAATGGGAATGCAGGCTTAGTAATAATCCACTTTCCCCCTAGAAAACCAAGAGCCTTACAGAAGCATAAACAATTTGCCTTATTGCTCTCTGTGGTATTAAGGTCCCTTGGAAAAAGGCTGGTGCCTGGGATCAGACAGTTGATACTGCTGTCTCAGAATCACCTTGTCAGAGTGCTTCACACAAAGCTTTACTCTGGATTTCTCCTTCCTTTACACCTCTCAGCCAGTTTAGCTGATAGTTGTGTAGCAAAAACAGTACTGAGTGTAAGAAAGCTTGAGGGTTTTTTTCCTGCCCTTTTCCAGAGGATAACATTTGCTTCACCAACAACTTGGCGACTATCAGGAGCAGCAGCAGCAGCAGTGAATGCTTAACAAAAGCCCTGGGAGTCAGCAGTGAAGGCTCCTTGGAAAGCAACGAGGTGAGGCTTTGGATTTTCTCTGCCTTCAGCTTGGCCAGTGCTGTCTCCCTCCCCAACCTGCTATGGCTCTGCCTCCACAGGCAGCTGTACCCAGGGGGATGGGGGGCTGTGACAGAGGCGGGTGTTACAAGGACAGGAAAACCAGTTTCCATAATTGAAGGTTATAGATTGTTTTATCTCTGGCCGGTAGCCAGCTCTTAGGATGCATTCACTCTAGAACAGGTCATCGATGGCTAGTTTTTAAGTTCTCTCCAGCTTTTGAACTCCTTGCAGACTTCTGAGCTAGATGGTAGTTGAGAAAGTGACTTGCTGGAGGTCAGTCAGTCCCTGAGCTTGGCAGGCCAGCAGGCAGTGTAGTAATGTTCGGAGAAGTGTGGCAGTGCTGCTGGATTGGCCCTTCTGAATTGCAAAAAGGGGGAGAAGGTTGTGGGTTACTCAGTCACTGCTTGCATGGTTTGAGACAGCTCTGGGGTGGATGTACAGAAGGGCGATGTAGCTCAAATGCGAGCAAAAATCCTGACTTGGAGTTCCTCACAGGTGGAATCTAGGTGCATTGGATTGGTTCAGCAGAGGATTCACTGTTGCACATTTCTCTGGCTTATGCTTCCTAGGCTGGGATCACAAGAGCTTGATACTATTTCAGACACAGTACCAAGCTTGGGAGTGACTTAACTGAGCCCTTCCTAGTGAGAGCTTCATTAGTCTTTGTTGCTGGAGCCTGTGGGCCACTGCAAGTATTTAGAGCTTGGGATGTGGAGTCTTGTATTTATTAGCTGTAGTGGTACTGGCATCTTTGCGTGATCGTCCTTAACCTTCACACTTTCTATGGTTCTTTCCTTTCTCTTTCAGGATTCTGACCACGCAAACAGCCCTCCTAGTCGGAAACAAGCCAAGAGCTTTAAGATCAAGAACCGCTACAGCGACAGTGGAGCCACTGGGCAGTGGAGCCACTGCCCAGCAAAAGCTGGGGGCTCTGCACAGCCCCTGATCCTTCCTGAGTCCCCTGCCTACACAGGGCCCCAGGTAACATTGCACAAACACTTGTCTCTGAAGCCACACAGACCGTTATGCTGTATCAAGCATGCCAAGTTTTGCAGGCATGCTGCTTTCTTAGCCTTGATGGTCCAGTGGGTCTTTTCCAACGTGGTGATTCTATGATTCTAAGGGCAGTTAATCAAGAGAAATTGTGGCTGCTGCCAGAACCCAGGGAGGTGTAACAGTAAAATGAGGAAGCAGATGTTTATGATGAAGAGGTGTGGCAGTGTGTTTTTTGTGAGGGTATGAGTAAGTTTGTTTTGGATGGGCTGCAGGATCTGGCAACATTCCTTGATCAGATTGGGTGCCTGAAGTATTTGCAAGTGTTTGAGGAGCAAGATGTGGACCTCCGGATCTTCCTGACCCTCACAGAGAGTGATCTGAAGGAAATAGGCATCACGTGAGTGCCTGTAGTTCTTATCTTTCCCCTTACAAACTGCACACCACCTGATCAGCAAAGTTTAGCTAGTGAGTGTTTTTCTGTCCTGGCTGTTGCCCACACAATTTGGTATCCCCTAGTTCTTGGCTGCAACAGGCTCCTGCTTTTGGAGGTGCCTTGAAGGAACTGGGAGACTGCAAAGGTCCTAATGGCAGATCATTGGGCTATTGGGTATCGGATGGTGCAGTGTGTAGTCCATGACAGTTTGTTGTTCTCCCACCAGTCTTTTTGGACCCAAGAGGAAGATGACTTCTGCCATTGCCCGATGGCACAGCAACGCTCGGCTGCCCTGTGACGCCCTGGAGCTGGCCTATGCAGATCGGCTGGAGGCTGAGATGCAGGAACTGGCCATTCAACTGCACAAAGTAAGATGTCTGCCATGGGCTGCTCAGTGCTTTATCGCACTGTTATGAGTGATCAGTAGTGTGTTTTTGTGATGTACCTCTAATAGCCTGGGCTAAAGGAAAACAGAGAACTTTCAGTGGACACATTTGGTGTTCAGTAGATCATGTAATGCCATAAGTGCAGCTTATTCACTCCTTATCTGTGCTCTGTGCTTTTGCATCTTTTTCTCCTCCAGCTGAGAACTAAAAAGGTGAGTGGGATGAACTGGATCCGTACTCTTCTTCAGTAGTGTCACTTTTATGGTGAAGCTGTGCAGCCATTAGTGATCAGACTTCTGTTGATGTGAAAAATTTGGCCTACTGAGTATGTTTACAAGCAAAAATGAAGCCAGAATTGTAGCTGTAGGGCTGGTCTTGTATTCAGTGTTCAAGCCTTATCCAGCTTCATTTCCTACAGTATTGAGTGAACTTTTGTTGGAACCCTCTGGCTGCCCAAGTCATTAAAACAGGAACTGCAGGGAGGTGTCAGAGCAGGCCCATATGTAGTGGTGTACAGTACTCCCAGCTAAATCCTCTTCTACTCTGCTATAGAGATGTGAAGAGGTGGAGGTGATGAAGGGCCAGGTGTGCCAGGAGCAGAAACTGCGTGCAGTTGCTGAGAGCTGTTTGATGGAGCGGGACGAGACCTGGAATGCCATCCAGTGCCAACTCAGAGAGGCACAGGCTATCACCAAGGATGCTGGAGTCCTGCTGGATCAGATCAAGTAAGTCATTCCTAGGAAATGTCACTGAAGCTACTGGGAAGCAAGATTTGGACTGTACAGAGATCAGAGGTCATTGGCAGTCTTACAGGTGATGCTTAGGGTAGGGCAGGAGAGCTCACCAGGCATCTGAACCCAATGTGGGTCCTGCCTGGCTTTTTTTAGTGGAAGGCCACAGGGATGTGAACAGATGTGAAGCCTTAATTAGATGCATGAGCTATAAATAGCCTGACTTCTCAGAGATGCCGAGTGCTCCTGTTTCAAGTATAAGGTGAAGGCACTCGGCTCCCTTGGAACCAAAAGGTTCAGTGCTTTGTTTGTGCTTACTTGGGTCCCAGTGACCAGGATATGACTTGGTGATTGTGTGAATGCAGGAAAGTTCCTAACTTGCAGTGTCCTGCCCTGGCTCATGAAGAACTGACCTAGCAGGAAAACCTGCCCTGTTCATTCTCATCACTGGCTTTGAGTTCTGTCTTGCCCTTCCTCCTAGTATATCCTTTGTCTTTGTGGTGCTTTTCTCCCTATCCCAGTTGCACTCCCAACCTGTCATGGACACTGTTCTGTCTCCTAATAGAACGAAGGTGTCCTTGAAGATGGCATTAATCCTACTGCTATAGTTTCTGGCCCAGCAGGGATCTGATCTCTTCTGAGCCAAGGTGAATTGGGATTGGCTTCTGCAGGGACAACTGAGCAGGCCTCACAGGGGCTTTTACCCTAGCTGAGGTTGCCTGGTAGAAGGGCCCTGCCATGCTCTGAGGATACGCTGTTTGAACTGATGGTGTGATGTTAGCCAGAGAACTTTGCTTGACTCTCTTGCTTTAACAGGATGCCTGTCCTGAGGTACTTACGTTGGCCATTTAGAAACCTAGGATCAGGATTGATTCCCATATAAACCAGATGCAGCCCCTGGTTTGGGTTTTCTCCTGCTCACCCTGCCCCGTACTTCTCCTCTCCCCCCCGCAGCTCCTCTGTGGACAAGGGCAGAGATTGCTGTGGAGATGGGGCAGTGGAGAGCACCTCGAGCTTTGTTTGGAGCACATCTTACTCTTCCTGGGAAGGAACAAAGAGCAGTTTGTAACCCAGGGCATTAGATGCAGTCCCTTGGCACCCTAAACAGGTACTTCAGGATGTAGGAATGCACAGGCAGGTGTGTTGTTCCATGAAGTGTCCCTGTGTGACTGTGATGATCTTCATCTTGTTTGGCAGATCCTGTCAAGCAGAGCTGTCCTCCCGGTTAACCCAAGAGCAGGCAGTTGACAGAATGCCATACACAAAGGTGCAGCTGGGAACTGGTGAGAGCAGGCGGCCTGGTGAGCGTCCGGGTGAGGAAGAGCTGCTCAGATTATGCACATGGGGGCAGGGGGTGGGAAAACAGCAGGAGACCCCAAAGCGAGCCACGTGCTCATCTTACATTGCTAAAATAGTGAGGTTGGAAGTGATTTGGAACAAATGAGCAGCTGAACTCCTCAATTTGATGTAAAAAGTCTTGTTCAGAGGAAAGTATTTCAAACACCCTGGGCGTCTAGACTTCAACTTGCAGCAGAGTTTCAAAGCAACCTTTGATTCTTAGCAAGTGAGAAACTCTGGAGTCTGACTGGTGTTTTGGGCTAAAAATGCAAAGCTGTAGTGCAGATGCCCAGAGGCACCTCCACTTTGCAGGCCTGTGGCTTCACCTTGGTGTGCAGCAGCACATGGGCACTTGGGTGTGTTACCCTCTGCACTAGAGCAGGGACTGAACCAGAAGCCCTGGTTGATTACCTTTCCCAGTCTGGAGGATTGCACTGTTGGAGCCCTGCGCTGACCTGTGTTTGTGGCTGGGCAGTCTTGGCCCACCAGCTCCTCATCACAAGTAGCTGGCAAGTGATCCTGCTGCTGTGAAGTTTCCAGAGAGGTGCTCTTTACTTGTGCTTTAAAAGTGACACAAGTAGAGACCCTGTTGACTTCTGTCGTCTACATTTCATCTCTTTGAGATTCTTCTAATATATGATCCAGCCAGCATTAAAATATATATATATTCTTAAGTGGTAGAATTCCTAGAAAAAATCCACAGTTTGTCACAGGCAGTTCCAGCTCTCATCCCATGTGACTCAGAGCCCCTAAACCAAGCTGCTCTGTACATGGATGCTTCACAAGGACCCCAACTCTTGTCTCTGCTGCATTGCAGAAAGCATGCAGACTGAAATGTGTGATTCCTCTTCCTTGCAGTGCTGGAGGGATGGCCACCTTCCTTGAAGTCTCTGAGCTTGCCTGAGTTGTCAGCTGTCCTGGAGGAATGTATAGGAGAAATGGGTAAGGTGTAGAAGGACTTTGGTCATGGGAAGTGACTGTTGTGCTGGAGGGGGCATGGGGCTGAACAGGCTTTTGACAATGTGGCAGTGGTAGGTTGGAGGGACCTAACAATCCCCCATCATTCAGGTAATTCTTTAAGCTCTGGAGTTGGCCTTGGCATTGTCCTGTTCTTAATTCAGTTCTGGAATCCCAGCATAAGGAGGACAAAGAAGTGTTAGAATGGATCCAGAGGAGGCCTAGGAGATGTGAAGGCTGGAGCCACCTCTGCTATGAGGACAGACTGAGAGAGTTGGGTTTTGTTCAGCCAGGAGAAGAGAAGGCTGCGGGGAGACCTTAGAGCTTCCAGTACTGAAAAGGGCTCCAGGGAAGCTGGGGAGGGACATTTTACAAGGTCCTGGAGTGATTGGACGAGGGGGAATGGCCTTAAATTGAAAAGGGGAAGATTTAGATTAGACATCAGGAAGAAATTCTTTGCAATGAGGGTGGGGAGGCCCTGGTCCAGGTTGCCCAGAGCAGTGGTGGCTGCCCCATCCCTGGAGGGGTTCTAGGCCAGGTTGAATGGGGCTGGGAGTCCCTGATCCAGTGGGTCGTGTCCCTGCCCATGGCAGGGTGTGGTGCTGAATGGGCTTTGATGTCACTTCCAACCCAAACCATTCTATGGTTCCCACAGCAGATCTTGGGTTCTGCCTTGTTCTCTGCTGACAGGCCCAGGCTGAGAGAAGGGGGTGTCTGACCCCCCTCTGCATCTCCTGCTGTCAGTAACCACAGCTGCATGTGGAGTTCTCAAAGCCTGTGTCTTAGTCTCCTGATGACAGGAACTTGTCCCAGCAGTCAGAGAGCCGAGACACTGCTGTTGTTTGGGCTATGCAAGCTGCAGGATAGAAGGCAGCATGGAGGCAGCAAAACAGCAGCTGAATGCAGCCTATTCCTTCTTTCTTGCTGTCCTGTTGCTAATACCAGTTTTTCCTTATCCTCAGGAAAGGCTCTGCAGACTGTGACTCAAAGCCTCCAAAGGCTCCAAGCCCCAGGGCAGAGCTGGCTCGAGCCGTAGCAAAGTAGGAGGGTGAGTGGGAACTGGTGACTCCTGCAGAGGGCTGTGGCATTGAGGCGGCATCGTTCCTTGCAGCAAGTAACAGCCATCTGTTGCTTGTGCCCAGGGCTTGATCATAGCCTGCGCAGAGGCTGTACTCTGCTCCTTGTGTGCCCTCTGGTTGATTTTTCCCTTTGGAAAATCCTTTAGTCCCCTTGTCTGTCTGTCCCAGAAAGGGTGACTGTCCTCTCTTTCTTGGTGGCTGCAGGAGTACTGACGTCGGGTGACTGTTCCACCCGGAAGCTGAGTGTGCCTGGGAGAATGAGCGCGAGGGCCGTGCTGGCAGCACCCAGATCTGCTGAGCGTGCCACAGCAGCTGGCAGATGCGTGGAAGAAGGTCTCGGCTATCAGAGAACGTGCCTGGAAGAACAAGGGACAGCAGAAGAAAATGCAGCAGCAGCTCTTTGCGCCCAACTGTTGGGGTTCCCAGGATCGTTGTCGTTCATACCAGAAGGTTTGGTTAAGAGGAGAAGCACTGAACCCCAGAGGTTTATCTTTCTTAAGCTGCCTGCAGCCCTTGTCATTTGGGGCTGTGTGGTGTTAGAAGGGTGGCAGTTAGCTACAGCAGTTGATTATCCTTTTTCACGTCCTGTCCTCCCCGAGGCCTCTGACACTTGCCCTGGCCCCTTATGTGCTGTGTGGATAGGTAGTTGCTCAGAAGCTGCCCCAGAAAATATATCTAGGGTGGTAAAGAAGGCAGGTTTGTTGTGGATGGGTCACGTGAGTAGTTTGTAATGTTTGCCTTATTAAGCAGCAGCGAAGCTTGTGCAGCCCTGCTCTCTAGCAGGAATATTTGCCCTGCTGCCATCCCAGATCTGTGCTACAAAACCTCTCCCTCCCACCAGCCCACACTGGTTCAGTTCAGCACTTCCCCTCCAGAGGTTGGTTTTGGTCATGTTATTCAGTCCCAAAGAACCCATTTGTGGTAATTGCTTTATGGTAGGGACTCAGTCTGGTTTGTCATTGCTGAGATCCTGACACTGACAGTGGTTGCGAGGCAGATGTTGCCCTGGAAGGACGTGAGAGTTAAAAAAGCTCAAGACTGTTCTGTCTCCTGTTTCTCTGACAGGCAGCAGAGTGCCAGGGCAGGGAGAACAGCAAAAACCAATCCCATCCCAGATGTAGCTGTGGTGCAAAGCTTTGGTTCTCAGCCACTTTCTGCCTTTGGTTTTCCAGGCTTTAGTACTTGGAAACAGTTCTGCTGAGGCATTTCTGTGTTGGTGGTGTGGGTGTTTGCATGGGGCAGACAAAGGGTGTGGGAAGAGGCTCCTTCCTGGTGCTTGGAGCTGGGTGAGTGGCCACAAGAGCTCTGGTGACAATTGTGTTGATGTAAAATGGTTTCCAGTGACTCTGCTCCTCTGTTACTGAGTCCTCTGGGGAAAAAAGAAAAGCAAACAAAACCTGAAGTCTGTGAATGTTGGCCTTGATGAGTCTGGAAAAGTTGTCTTCCTTCTACTGGGAAGGGGAAGAAACTTCCTTCTAATTTTAATTTTTTGGACCTAGATCAGAATTGCCAAAATACAAAACTCCATTCCAGCCCCATCCTTAGAGCTATTCCCCCGCTTCCCGATTGGCAGCATCTGGTACAGGTCCCCCATGGTTTGTCCCACTGAACTCTGGTATGTCTGCTTCTGGGGGACAGGCCTGGGGCTCTGAGCCAGATACAGATGTGAACCTGCCCTGCTCAGATGTGCTTAGCAGCGAGCTCAGCTGTGAGGTGCTGCTTTCTACTTGTTAAACGTAACAAGATGCTACTTGTCCATCCTCAGCAGGTGACACAGTTGCGTGCAGTGGGCACCTGGTGCCAGTGGGACAAGGCTGTGGGAGATTCCATGTTGAAGAATTAGTTTTGATGAGGTGGGGCCATGTTGGGATTGTTTCCTTAAGTGCCCTGGGAGGGCGGGGCTGGGAGTTTGGACGACTCTGTTGTGTTATGTTAATGGAGTGTGGTTTGCAAGGTGGCAAGAGCTTTTCAGCCCTGCTGGCGGCAGGCAGATTTTGGGATGGGCGATTGCCAGGAGAGGCTGGTTGCTAGGGCAGTGACCAGTGAGAGTTTACCTGATGTTTTTGGCCTGCTTTCCCTATATAAACGGGTTAACCCTCAATAAGGGACTTCATTTGAAATCATATTGATTTGTCCGTGAAGCTCTCTGGCCCTCGCCGCGTTAGAGCCCCTTCTCCTAGGGCAGCATCACCAAAAGCTGCTCAGATATCAAGGCTGTGCTGGAAAGAGTATTTCAGGCTCTGTCTTTCCTTCCCTGTTACTGTACTGCCCTCTCCCATGCCTTGGCAGTATCACTGGCTGCACTAGGACAGGGCTGTTGGTGGCAGCCCAGACTTGAATTTGAGTCAAGATGCACATGGGGAAAGGGGAAGAGTTTTCATAGAAGCAGAAAACCTCAAAGGGGCTTGGAGCATCTTGAGAGCAAGGGAAGCAAGTTGGTGCCTTGAGCTGGGTGGGCTGTGCAGGGAAGTGGGTGGCTGGTAGGAGAGACTACACTGACTTGGGATTGGCCTTGTGAGGTCATGGGGGTGAAAGAGGGTTTGGTGGGAGAGCAAGTGTACATCGAATAGATTGGAACGCTTGGGGGGCTGGGGAAAGGTGGGTGAGAGAGGTAGTAGTGTGTGTGTGTGAAGGAAAGGGTGAGTCCCCCAGAAGAAGTGCTGCACAAGCCCAGCTGTAAGGCCTTAAAGGGGTGCTAAGCAGCCCAGCGGGGATGCCAGGGAGAGGATTTTATAGAATAGCGCTTCCCTAACGATGCAGTCCCTGAGATGGAGGACTTAAACAGCATTCTGTTGCTGGAAGGAGGGGGCTGGGTGGGCAGCAGGGAGTCTGGTGCTGCCCTAAGGCAAGCTGTCTGAATAAAATAGCATTTGCTGATTTGGATAAAATAATAAAAACTGAAAACTTGTTTGTGTGTGCAGGTTTCTGTGGAGGGAGCTGGGATTGTAGTCATGACTAACCTCACTGATTTATTTCAGGACAGTGCTTTCCAGCTGCTTCTTGCATGCTGAGGGCATCCGTGGGTGCCTTATCAGTTGCTTTCTAGCCCTGCCTGGCTCCTGCTGGAGGTGACACTATTGCAGTCCTGGTGGAGTAGGTGCTAGAGCCAGAGCTGTAGAGGAAGAGCGTGCAGAGAGGGCAAAGTCTATGCTCGTGGGAGGGCTCAGCTCTTTCCTCCCTGGCTGGGTAATGCCACTTTTGCCCTAAAAGGTCCCAGTTGAATGACAGAAGTTGTCTGTACTAACTGGAGTTGTGTGCTGGAATTCTGCCTTAAGGATAGAGGGCTAATCTTGTGCCTAGCTCAGAGACTGGTGTGAGTTGCTGGTGTGATGGTGTCCTCTAAACCTTCAGCCAGTCTGATCCACCACTGAGACAAGAAGACACGGTGCAGCAGTGAACGTGAAGCTTTAAATACATGAATGCAAGCATCCTTCTGGTCAAAACTGAAGCTTTTGGTGTGTTTCATACACAAGTCAAGTTGCAGTGTAACCCCTCCAGGGATGGTGACTCCCCCATGGCCCTGGGCAGCCTCTGCCAGGGCTTCACCACTCTCTCAGTGAAGAAAGTTTTCCCAATATCCAAGCTAGACCTCCCCTACTACCACAGGAGGCAGTTTCATTTTCTCCTATCCCTTCTTTTGGAGAAGAGCCCAGCACCCACCTCGCTCCAACCTCTTTTCCTGTAGTTTTACAGAGCAGCAATGAGATCTCCCCTCAGCCTCTTCTCCAGGCTAAACAGAACTCCTTCCCCACCTCTGCTTCCCTCCCTACTTGTATAACCCACAGTGCAATCCGAAAGAGGGGAACACGGAGCTACCTCAAGCCAGGGACTCTGGGTGCCTGTTTCTTACCCATGTAACTGCCCACTCAAGTGCAAATTGCACCCTCACAGCTGCAGCCCAAGAGCTGGTTTCCTCCCTCAGAGCAGACAGATGCAGCGTGCTCTGCTTGCTGAAAAATAAACATTTATTTACATCTGAGAAGAGAGGTAATGTGCAAAATGGTGTCTCAGGGGTTACATCGATCCAGGAATCCTGCGTGACTCCAGCCTGCATCCCAGCTGCAGCCGAGACTGGTGCAGCCTCTTTCTGTGCTCAAGGCAAGGCAGCCCTCCTTGAGATGCTGCATCTGTTGGAGGCTCTTCCCTGAGCATGGAAGGGGGCTGGAGACGGAGAACCACCTGAACCTGCTTGCGTGGAGGGGAAAGCAAAAGCTGCTTTCTCCCTCCTCGAGCAGCCTTTTCTGCAGGGTAAAGCATTGCAAGGCAGGAACGTCTGTCAGCAGCGAGGGGGTGGTGGCATCTGGTACTCCTGGGTCTTAAGGAGAGCACAAGGGGTGGGGAGCAGTGATCCAGGTGGATGCAACCACGTGGGAACAGCACTGCTTGAACTGCACAGCCTTGGATGCGTCACTTACAAAGGCAGAGCTGGAGATGCTGCTGGGCTTCCCCGGGCTCACCAGGCTGCTTGGCCAGAATAGGCAGCTGGGGCTTTGGCACCCATGGAAAACAAACATCCTGAACCCGGTTGTCGCACAGCTGGGCTCAAACATAGCCTTGTGCCAGCAAAATGGTTCTTGAAGTGGTTCTGCCCAGGACTTCACAGCTCTCCCTGCTGCCAAGGCAGAGGTGGCTGGACTGGGGATGAAGAGGTCGGACTCAGCTGCAGCCTGGCTGATGCCTTCAAGTCCTTTATCAATGATTTTTTTCTTTGCCACCGAAGGAGAAGCGCCACTGCCCTTAACAGGTAAATACAGCAGGCAAAATGCTCAGGCACTGCGGGAAGCGATGCACGCCTGCTGTGCTGGCTTTGTTTGCTGCAAAGCGGGGCTTTGGGGTAGCTCTGCTGCAGGAGGAGCTTGGAGAGGAGGAAACCTCGTGTTCCAGGCAGCTGGAGAGGAGCAAGGAAGGAGGCAGGTGCTGGTGTAATGTTCTCCATCAGCATGACAGTAGTGAGAAGGTGCAGAAGCAGAACCTTGCTGTGAAGAGGAGCTTTAAAGGACTGCTCTGGGATGGGCGTCTGGGAGCTCTCGTTTGGGTGCTGGTGAGAGGCTCCTTGCTGAGGGCAAGGAGAGCAGGAATGTGATGCCCTGGGGGACAGCAGGTCTGTGCAGCAGAGCCACACCAAGTGGCATCTCCTGTTCTCAACTGCTTGCCCTTTGCTGATTGGTGATGGCCAGGCTCCCTCTCTGGCTGCTGGGATCCCCCCTGCAGGAGCTCAGGTTGGTGCAGATGGAAAGGAGTTCCCCATGAGCACGGCTAGTGGATGCCGGCAGGGGTAGCAATGGAGTACACGCAGCAGACAAACGTGGCAGGCTCACCAAGCCCAAGCGAGGCAAGGCTCTTCTGAAAGGTCCCCCATGTCCAGTAAGAGCCCAGGGCACCTGCCTGCCCCTTGGCTGTCTCCTCCGGCAGCTCCAGTGCTCTTGGTTGCAGCAGAGCCATGACACTGCTCCCGGCCTGGCCAGCACGGGTGGGAGCTGCTGCAGCACAGCTTCCCCACAGCCCCTCACCCTCCAGCCGTGCCTGTCACAGCCAGCAGCTCCTCAGCCCTGGCACTGCAGGGCTGGGCACCACCTCACTGTGCACAGCAGAGCGCTGGGTTGTCGAGCTTCCAGAGCTGCCACTTCTTCTTCATCTCTGATTTCACCTGCCGTGGTGGGGCAGAGAGCAGGGGCTCTTCCCTGGCCATGCCCTCCCCGCACACCAGGCAGGGGCTGGGATGGCAAAAGCCACTGGCTGATGCAGGAGAAACTGCAGCAGGTACCTACCTCCTTATTGGCAAAGCAGTAGAGCACGGCCACCAGGAATCCCTGGAGGGAGAGCAGGGGAGTGAGCTGCCACTGCCACCCCCCCTCCTATGGCTGCTGTGGGTTTAGTGTCCTCAGGCCCCTTCTGAGGCCAAGGTCCTGCTGCCACTGCTGCCTCAGAGAGCACAGGAGGCACCATCATGCACTCAGCAGGTTTGGGACAGGGAGAGATGGTGTCCCCTCCCTGAGCCCAGCCAAGGGAGCTGGACGAGGGACCCCCCTAATTCTTATAAGGACAGATCATGCTCCCACCTCACCTGGAAGGAGTTGAGGAAGAGAGTGAAGAACACCTTGATGTAGCGCAGGATGCCCGTGGTTTGCTCATCGGTGGCAAAGATGAAGACAACTTCATGGATTCCAAAGAGGGGGATGAGGGTGAGTGTGGCTTTGGCCAACCTGAAAGAACATAAGGGGTTGCTCCAGCAGTGAGTACAAAAGGGCTGTGGCTGAGGGACCGGCAGGGACCGGCTCTGGGTCAATCTCAGGGTGATCGGTCAATGACGTGTATGACAGAAGAGTAGGGTTGAGGTGACATGGCTGTAGGATCAGGACCAGGAGAACCCACGACTGGCCCCCTTTCCCTCCCGGCTCACCGCAGCTTGTAGTCTGCGTAGCCCTTCTGGTTGGCGCGTAGCTTGGCCAGGATGACCTTGAGGATCCGCATGAAGATCAGCAGGTTGATCTGGGTGGGGAGACAGCGTGGGTCACACATAGCCGCCCAGCACCCAGCCCCACCCTTGCAGCCCACCCTGGCTGTGGTGTTTGTGCTTGGGGACCAGGGGAGACTACAAGCCCTATGGTGCCAGGTCTGCAGGGGCCACCCTTCTCTAGGCTCTCAGCACAGCCCCCCTGCACGCCCCCTTGATGCCTGGGAGCTTCCTTCCCCTCCACTGTGCCACCTTCTGAAAAAATCCGACCCCACGTGCAATTTAGGAGGACACCTTGGAGGCCAATCTCTCCTTCCTGGGCTCTGCTGGGAGCCGGTTCCACCCCCCAGCACTAGGAGCCGGGGACAGAGCTGCTGTGCTCTTAACAGGCTGTTGGGTGCTCCCCTACCAGGGAAGCGAGCAGGATGGGGATGCGGATGATCCACCAGTAAGCCATGTTCTCGTTCAGCGCCCAGCACCTGCCCAGGGAGACACAGAGAGCAGCACCATCACCTAGTGCCAGGGTTTGCAGGATGAGGCTATGAGCATGCCAGCTCCTGCGAGGCGGAGCAGGGACCGCGGCAGCCTCTGTCCTGCATCCCAGCAGGACCCCAGCCCTCCCCACTCACTCTGCATTCTCCTTCAGGTACTTGGCGGCCACCCAGGGCACCACGAACACCACGGGGGTCCCTGCAAGTCATACAGCAAACCCTGTAAAACCAAGCACCTGCCTGAGCTGAGAGACCAGCCCCAGGGACGCTGCGAGGTGGCAGCTTGTCTTGGGGTCAGCAGAACCCCCGCCCCGCACCCTCCCAGGGCTGGTTTGAGCCGCGATGCTTGCTGACACTGGGCATTGTCCCCAACACATGTCTGGGTGGCCCCTACCCCAGCCCAGGTAGAGGTAGAGCTGGTAGTAATTCTTCTCAGAGAAGACGGCCCCGATGAGCAGCTTGTAGAGGTAGATGGCTTCCACCAGGAACCAGTAGTGGTTGGCCAGGATGCAGTACTGCATCAGCACCTGTGCCATCCGGCAGCCCAGCGCCGCCTGCCAGAAGAGAGCTGCCATGGGGCAACTGCTACCCCAAGAGCTCAGCCACCAGGTGCGTGGGCAACCCAAGAACCCGCCACTGGGGGAATAGGCACCCCAAGACATTGGCCATCCAGTACACGGGCAGAATGAGCATCCCAAGAGCTCATCCATCAGGCATATGGGCTCCCAAGAGCTCATCCAGAGGGTGCACAAGCACCCCAAGACCTCATCCATCAGGTGCATGGGCAGCACAGGCACCTCAAGAGTGCATCCATCGGGTGCATGGTGCTGCATGGACACTCCAAGTCGTCATCCATCAGGTACACAGGCACCCCAAGAATTCACTAATAGTGGCACGGGGCCCCCCAGGACCTCGGTCATCAAGTGCATGGGCAGTATGGATACCTCAAGAGCTCACCAATTAGGGCATGGTCACCAAGAGCTTGCCCAGAGAGTGCACAGGCACCCCAGGAGCACATCCATCAAGTGTGTGGTGCTGCATGGGCATCCCAAAGGCTTGCCTGTCGGGGCAGAGGCACCCAGAGGCTGTGCAGGCACTCCAAGACCTTGACCATCACGTGCACGGGTAGCACAGGCATTCCGAGAGCTCACCCACTGGCTGCCTGGGGCTACATGGGCGCTGGCACCCTCTCCCTGGGACAAACCTCTCCCTGGGACAAGGATCCCCACACCGATTCCAGCCCAGCATCGAGAGGGAAACAGCACTTGCCTCATGGCTGAGCAGGGCCTCCCAGTCGGCCACCTGCACCACCTCCATGCCCCAGCGCTTCTCCAGCAGCGCGTCCTTCACCATTACCGAGGTTGCCCGCAGCCCAAAGGAGGCAAAGAGGTTGGCATGGATGTAGTTCCTGGTGCAGCGGAGCTTCCTGCCAAGAGTGAGAGTGTCAGAGGGCTGGGTGGGTGGTGGGGGCACCCCTTAGCTCGCCCAGCACCGACTGGGAAGGATGAGGGGCAGGACCACAATCCCCTAGCTCTCCTACCTGAAGAGAGTGAGGACAAGCAGGGCAGAGATGAGAGTCAGGAGCGAGAGCGAGTACCCCACAGTGTAGAGCACCTTGAAGCTCACCATGAGCCCACGGGCACCTTCCTGCAGGTGATCACCATGCTGGTGAGCCTGGGCGAGCAGGACCAGCCTGCAAGGCTGAAGTGTCCCTGCCCATCCCTGCCCAGCCACCATGACCTGCCCTGGGCATCCCACCTCCTCCATGGTGGACTCCAGGTCCTCCTTGCACTGTGAGTAGTCCCGCCAGGGTCGGCTGCCGTTCACCGTCACCCACTGCCCATCAGCGCCACACCGGCGGCTCACCAGCCCATGTTTCACTGCAGACACGAAGCACCAGCACATTCCCCTTGGGGCTCCCCAAGCCCCTCTCCTGGAACAATGGGTCACATCCCAGCCAGCCCCATGTGTCCCCAACACCCCCAGGTCTGCTGCTGGGTCCCTCTCCTCCACTGCAGGCAAGAGGGGAAACCCTGAGAGCCTCTTCCCTCCCCAGCGTAGCTCAGCACTGACTTCCAGGGCCAGGGTGGCAGAGGATTATGGTCACCTTTCTCAAACCAGGGCAAGTAGAAGGGGCAGGAGACGTTGACAGCGGTGCCAGGGCTCCCATCAGGCCAGCAGGCATACATGTCGAATGTCCGGTTGCAGAAGAGACCTTCCAACCAAAAGCTGATGGTCAGATGCTGCGGCATGGCTACATCCAGCCCTGCCATCCCAGCCCCCTGCCAGCACCTCCATGGGTCTAGGGTCACCCCGAGGTGGCCCCTGGTGCCCCACATCAGCCTCCCCGGGTACCCCAGCCCTGAGCATCCCTGCTGAGATGTGGAGACATCCGTCACCCTCAGCTCATCTCTGTGTAGGCAACCAGCGTGGAGGGTGCTGGAGGAGGGATAAAACCTGGCCCCAGCCCACATCTCACGTTCTCCAAACTCTGACCCCCGAGCCAGGGCGCAGCCAGGTACCTGCTGGGTAGGGCTCGCTCGCCATCCTCCTCAGGCACTCGTCACGGTACCGCATCCACTCCTCAAAGGTCTTCTCCAGCACCTTGGCCCCCCCACCGTGCTGCAAACCCAGAGCCTCTGGCCAGCTGCCCGGCATCACGGCAGGCAGCTCATACCACCCTGCCCTCCCACCGCAGCACCCAGCAACCCCACACCAGCTGCTGGCATCCCCTAGCCAACTGTTGTGTGCCGGCGTAGAATCATGGAACGGTTTGGGCTGGAAGGGACCTCAAAGCCCATCCAGTCCCAACCTCTTGTTATAGGCAGAGACACCTTCCACTGGATCTGGCTTCTCAAGGCTCCATCCTGCTCAAAAGGAGCAGGAACATGCGATACAGCCAGGACTGAGCCCATCTGCAATGGGTCGAAGCCCAGGAGCACCAACCCCACCGTCCCAGCTTACCAGCAAGGTGGAAAACAGACACATCGAGGCAAGACAGATGAGGCTCCACTTGTATTGATACCCAAGCACGTCCCTCATGCTGCCCCTGCCAGCCCGAGGCCAGTGGTCCCTGCGCCAGGATGTGTCTTTGGGCTGAGCTGGGGACCTGGATCCTGGGGGAGAGGTGGATGGTTAAGGTCAGCTCGGCTGGTACAGCTGAGAAGACGTGCTCCCCAAGGCTGTGGAGGAGAACCTGGGTGTGAGTGCCAGCCACTGGCACGTCCTGGGCTGCCACAACCCAGAGACAAAACCTTGGGGAGTATCAGGCAGAGCAGCTGAGCGGGCACACAACCGGATCACACCTCTTGGCTGAGCCTTGCCGGCTGCCGTGCCACCATCGCCAGCCCTCGAGGCAGCTGGCAGGCAAGGGGTCATGACGGTGAAGGCAGAGAGGACCAAAAGCCACCCTGGTAACCGATGTGACTGGCCCTGTGCCACCACTGCACACCCAGCGGGCAGCTGGCACCTGATGGGTGGCCTCGTGTTACTGAGCCCCAGGGAGGGACAAGCCCAGGGGAAGGCAAGGAGCCTTCTCCGTGGGGATCCCCGGGGACCTGCTGTGACCCCCTCGTGCCTGCCAGCCAGGACAGGACCCCCAGATCAGCCGTGATCCAGGACGGGGACCCCCCCAGATCAGCTGTAATCCAGGGTAGGACCTTGCAAGCAGCCGTGTCCCATCTCATCCCGCAGGTTCCATAGGGAGCGGCGGCCCCGGGTCTCCCCATCGCAGAGCCCCAGCCCGGCACCCCCAGACCCCTCTCTCCCATCGCTGCCCCCTCCCTCCCCAGCACGAACCCCCCGCTCCGTGACCGCCCGCCGGGGCTCCCGGGACAGCGAGGATGCCCCGGGGGGTCCCGCTGCCCCCCCACGCCACTTACCCCGCTCGGCAGCCCGGGTAGATCCCGCTGTTTCAGCACAGCCGGTGTCCCCGGCAGCCCCGGGCGAGCGCGTCTTCAGCGGCGCCTCCCGCCCGCGCCGGGACCGCCCCCCGACACCCCCGACACCGGGAGGGGCCGGGACACGGCGGGGAACGAGGGAGCAGCCCCGCCAGCACCCCCGGCCGGGGCACACGGGGGTGGGAGTCCAGCACTGCCGGTGACTCTAGAACTGGAGACGGGGCTCCAGGTGGGTCTCCCAGAGCGGAGCAGAAGGACAGGATCCCCTCCCCTCCCGGCTGGTCCCACTGCTCTGGATGCAGCCCAGGACACAGCTGGATGCTGGGCTGGGAGCACACATCACCCACTCGCGTTGAGCTTCTCCTCCACCCCGAGTCCTCTTCAGAGCTGCTCCCAATCCACGCTCCCCCCAGTCTGTGTTTGTGTTCAGGGTTGCCCCGACCCAGGTACACCAGAAGCCTGTGGATTAAGGGCAGGTGAAGGTGATTTGCCTATTCGTGGAACAGGTGGAGGAGCCTTGAAAGACGGCTGAGCCTCCTCTGAAAGCTTCTGGGACCTTCTGAAGGTGAACGGGAGAATCTGTCCGGCCTCCCATCTCCCTTCCAGTACGGCCTTGCCTCTCTGCTGAGGCTGGCCCTGCCCTGCAGTGGGATGCCCAGTATGTCCCATAGAGCTGCTGTTGGGTGAATGCATCCAAAACTGCATTTAGTTTGCAAAAGTGGGATGTTAACCCCAAGGCTGTTCTGGTGGGCTCAGAACAGACCCAGCGATTCATCTGGATAAGGAGTTGCATCTCCTGCTCTAGTGGAGTAAGGGGTGTCCGGTTACTCCAGGTGAGAAATAACCTGATAGCAGAGCAGCCCACGGTGAAGTTCTGTCGTTTTGGTGAAAGTTGAGCCCTCAAGCACCATTTTCAGTATGAGCTGACACCGGGCCTCTCCATGCTGTGTGTTTGCTTGTGAGTAGATTATTGTGCTTTTGTGGGTCTGCTGAATGCATGTGGGTCTCTTCAACCAAGTAACAAGGCATGGAATGAGAGGAAGTGGCCTCAAGTTGTGCCATGGAGGTTTAGGTTGGATCTTAGGAGAAATTTCTTTCCTGACAGAGTGATGAAGCCCTGGCAGAGGCTACCCAGGGCAGTGGGGGAGTCTCCATCCCTGGAGGGGTTAAAAAAAAAAAACCCTGTGTAAGTGTTGCTTCAGGATATGGTATGTTGGTATTCTGTTGATGGTTTGACTGGATGAGCATAGAGGTCTTTTCCAGCTGTAACAGTTCTGGGATTGTATGAAAGCTAAAATCCTGTTGCACTTGAGATTTAAAGAGTGGAGCCTGGGTGGGGTTTGGCTGGACGTGTCCGCTGTGAGTCTCCCCGATGCTGGAGCGTCCCCCCAGGTGTCAGTCCATCTGCAGGGTCTCAAGTCCCATTAAAGAAGGAGAGATGAGCAGGGAGGTGGTGTTTGAGGGCGAGTTGGCCCCTTGCACCCCTTCGAGCATCGTAGGGGTGTGACGGCTCTGGCTTTACATACAGGGAGCAGGTCCTTCCACTTCCACAGCCCTTCCCTCCTGGAGAGCGGAGCTGGAGAACAGTTGGGAACTCCTGGGGTTCTTCACCTAACCATAGGGGCTCTACTGGGTGCACTGGAGTGTTGTGGGTGCAGACTATTTTGTTCTGGGCACTGGTTCATACTGGGAGGTGCGTGCTGGGGTGATACTGTGCTGCAATGGGCTGCATCTCCCCTGTAAACCTGCTCTTGGGCTCAGCACCACCACCAGCACCTTCCAAACACCAGTAGCCCCACCAAGATCCTCCAGCATGGTGGTGTCAGGAGGTGCAGCTCTGGCACCAACCTGCTGCCACACCATGGAAGGTCCCCATCACTGGCAGTGGGGCCTGAGGGAGCTGCCCAGGAGGTGCAGGTAGAGAATGATTCTCTCGGGCGTTTCTAAGGGAACAGGAAGAGTAAATCTCTTCTCTGGCAGGGTTCGAGCAGCCTCTGCATGAGGACAGCACGTAACACACCTGTGCTAGGAGCCAGTTCTCCTGTGGGAGCTCGCCTGTGTCCCCAGATGTGTGATGGCCATGGCCTCAGCTCAGCTGTGACACCATCCAGACCCATCCTGGGGTGACACCTCCTCTGTGCCTCAGCAAAGCCATTGAGCAGGGCTGGTCTGCACCTGTTGGGGAGCCCTTGGGGCGCTGAGGGCCCCTCCGGTGTCCTCCCACAGCTTGTGCTGGGGGGGCAGGAGCTGTGATCAATGAAATCTGGGGCTGTGCAGGTGCAGACCATCGTGTCTCCCCTCTTTCAGGGCCATCTGACCCAGCTCCCATGTTCCCTGCGGCTGTGTCCTTTTGTGGCCTCACCCCCTGTTAGTGATGGATGTGGGGCAAGGAGGGTGCTCAGCAGGGCAGAAAGCTACTATACAAGGTCTCCTGAAGGGATTAGGACTCTCAGCTTGGGGAGGGGGGAATTGTGGGAGGTTCTAGTCTGCTCCTCCCAGATGTCAAGCTGTCACAGGGCTGGAGCTGACTCTCCTGGGGTCACATTCTGCCTCACAGAGCCATAACATGGTCCTTGGGAACCTATGGAGGATGTTTCCATCCACGTTCTCCTCCCCAGAACCAGGCATCCTATGCCCTTGCCGTGATGCCCCACAGACCTTCCTGCATGAACCCATCTGATGCCAGTGGTCTCATTCTGTAGTGATACTGAATATGGGATTCAGCCTAGGGCTCCAGCATGCAGGTGTGTGAAGCAGAGCTGAAATTCCCCAGAGAAGGACCACAAACCTCCCAGCATCATCACTCAGTGCAGCCCATCTGGAGGGGATTTGCTTACTGGCCCTTTGAATGGGGACATGAGGAACAAGCTGTTCCTCTCCATATTGATGCATCTCAGGCAGGGTCTCCATAGCGACTGCTATGTGGTTCAGCTGGGGCCAAGTCCATAGGGTGCTGCAGAGCCAGTTGTAGGCGTGGGGAGAGTGGCTGGGACAGCATCCAGATGTGGTGCTGGAGCCTGGTGCTCCAAACCCCGGGGATGACCTGTCCATCCTCAGGACAGTCATGTCCCCTCCTGTCCCTGCCCAGAGACAACACCCTGCTTCTGCGCTGCATTTGGGGGTGATGCATAGGCATTTCCCATCAGTAGTTTTAAAATCAGACCATGTGCAGCCACATTCTCCTCTTGGCTGTGATTGTGGCAGCCTATCAGCATGTGGTGGTGACTTTAGCACCTGCATCTGTGTTCAGCCAGGCTCTAGCAGCTCTGCGAGAAACACAGCTGCTTGAAACACCTTCCCAGATCCTCAGGGAACAGCTAAGACCCTGTGAGACCACCACCAGCCCCCTCCCCTTCTGCTGGGGTGGGTTTTGGGGTGATGGCTGTGTTGCGTGGCTGTCACTAAGGAGACACAATTGATTAATGTCTGTATTACAGGCAGGGTTTGTTGTTAGAGATAGGAAAATTGGCCCTGAACTAGCTTATGCATTGATGCCTCTTGGACAACCTGAGGGTCTCCAAGAGGAGGTGAGCATCCTCCATCATTGTCCCCATGGGCTAGATGTGATACCAGGCAGCCATGCAGCACTAAATCCCTTTCTCCAAGGACTCTTACAGGCAGAAACATTTCCTGAAAGCATGTTTTGGTTTATGTAGCCATTGTTGACAGGGAAATTCATACGTGTATACAAATGAATAACGAATAATACTTGTGTATCATTATAGACTTTGCTAGTCATGCCACTTTGCCTCCCATACAGAAGTAATTTGCAGAACAGAAATGCTAATCAACACATCCTGACTTGCAATTACCCAGTGAACTTCTCAGAACAGCCTGCCAGCCCATTACCAGGTAGAGAAATTCATCAGTGTGAGCGTGTGCCCGCCAACCCATATGAGGAGGGACATCACTCATTGCAGCTGATCAATTCTGCACTTCTTGCTCTGGACTTGAGAGGCTGCTGGAAGCTCAGGGGCACCAAAGGCTTCTGTGTATACTAAAAAGCAGTTCTTAATATCAGCAGATGGTGCTGGTAAAGACAGCTGCAAAAGTGCAGCCTGATAAGATATGGAAGCAAACACATCAGCACAGTGATGCTTGCCCTGGGGTTTGCTCTTTGCCTGCAGTCAAGCAAAAGCTGTTTCTTGCTTGAACCTTTCTGATGCAGGAGAGAAGTGGCCTCGAGCTTTGCCCGGCCGCAGTGCTTCCTCTGTCTGCAGGGCAGTGATCTGGGGTGGGGTTGAGCTCTGAGACCGGACAACAGCCTATTTTACCTTCAGGAGACATTGAATTGTTCCAGCAAGGACATCACCATGGGGCTGGACCATCCCATCTCATCTCATTTCTGGGAGATTTGCTGCTTTTGGGCTTATTCCTGCAAAGACCGTGAGAAATGTCACATTTAATAACATACTATATGCTTGATCATTTACCCAGTGGCTTATGATTGTAAGGAGATTGATATGTCAAGCCTGTCCACAGCCAGAAATCAGCCAATTCCAACAATTTAGGACCAGCTGGGGTATTTTGTAGAGTATCTGCTGCTTCAATGTTTATTCCTGATAAAGGCTGGTTTCAAGCGATATATGGGCGACAAAGGACATTGGTGGGACAGGAAGACATGTCCTTTTAAGTAGGGAAGGAAGAAACTAGCAAGTCCTAAGACGCCAATCCAGCACTTTCTAGAGGTCATATGGGACCTGGAGCTCAGAGCTGTGTCCTGTTTCCAACCCCTTGAGTGGTGACAGCCTGGGGATCCCGCTCCATCCCCACCATTTCACAGCAAAGGTCACTTCTAAGCTGGTGTTCTAGCACAACGTTGCCACGTGCTTGTGATTAAATGACTGTTCCCAGCTCATAAAGGCATTATCTAATCTGGCACTTACTCAGAGAAACCCAGATGCCGTCCTTCCAGAGGCCCCCAGGAGCGTGGGTTACTGGGTCTATGGTCAAAGATGACCAAGTCCCTTTAGTTTCTGTTGTGTTTAAGCTCAAATGATAAGATCAAGAACTTCTCTGAAAACCATCCATATTCATGTCCTGCCGCAGAACTGGACTCTTTGTATCCATCCTCTGCTGAAGGGCAGGGCTTGCCCTCCTCCATATGTAAAACCTTGGCAGGCAGCGCAGCATCCAAATTCCGCAGATAAGAGGCTGCATCTTTAATTCCCTTCCAGTTTTTTAGAAGCCTCATTGCAATGACTTCTACTACCACATATTTAAGCAAAATTGTGCCTGATCCATCGCTTGCCTGTCTTCTCTTTTTGACTGGACTGGTTTTGCAGAAATACCCGGGGGAAGCAGCATCTCCTTTCCATTCTCCACCATGGAAATAAGGGTGGTTGACACTTTCCTCCATGGATGTGATAATGAGGGCCTGGGGATGGAGCTGTGCTTTGCCCTGGGGGCAGGAATGTAGGTGATTTTCCCAAGGTGAAACAAACTACTTTAGAAAAATCCCTTTGCTCCCTGCTTTGAGGAAGGGTCAGCAATTTTGCCCTCAGGGCACAGGTATGCCCTTTCACACCACCCCCCATTTGGACAGTGTGCGGCTTCTTGCCACAAACAGAGGGGCCATGAGCATGTTTTCAGACTGGCAGTGCCAGAAATAAAAGATGAAGCAGTGGTTGCTGCAGGTGGAGTTTGCTGGGGCTGCTGTGGTTGTGCCCCACCAGCTCAGCCTGATTACCTTAGTGGGGCAGCTACAGGTGGGCCTGGAACAGGGCTGTGTCCCCAGCCAGCATGTCCTGCCTGGCTCTTCGATCACCTTTTATCTTCAGCTGTGAGCTGGAACATCCTTGTGCCTCACTGCTTGCCTTCCCTGTCAGCTGCAGGTGATGGCTGGAGGAGAGCAGCTGGGAGGTGATGCTCCTTTAGGGATGTCCTGCACCAAAACCACTTCTGGACCCAGCCTCTGAAAACCTCTCCTTCCATCACGCTGGGATTTGAGGGTCTCGGTGCTCTTCATACCTACAGGCTCCCTATCACTGCACGCCCCTCGGAAGGACAAGCCTGCCTTTGTGGCTGAACTGCAAAGAGCTCCAGCACTGGCAGAGACCAAGGCTGCTTCTGAAACACCAGAAACAATTTAACTCTGGGTCCACTCTCCCCGAGTTTCATTTTTGTTCCACTGTAAGGCAAACTCAGAAGTTTTTTGTCAATGAAACAACTTCAAACTGGATGCGAATTTTCAAGCCAGGGCATGAAAACATTCCTGGAGAAAAGAAGGCTCTGAGATCTTATAGCAACCTCCCAGTACCTGAAGGGGCTACAAGAAAGCTGTGAAGGGTCTGTTTTCGAAGGCTTGTAGTGGTAGGATGAGGGGCAATGCCTTTAAACTGGAAAGGGGCAGATATAGACTAGATATAAGAAGGAACTTATTCACAATGAGAGTGGTGAGGCTCTGCAACAGGTTGCCTAGGGATGTTGTGGCTGCCTCATTCCTCAAGGTGAGTTTCAACACCATGGCAGGGATTGGAACTAGATGATCCTTAAGGTCCCTTCCAACACAAACTATTCTATGATTCTACAGTTCTTCTGAGTAGATGAGATGATGTGGATGAAGTGGAAGCACTGGTGGTCAGGCTCCCTCTGACCACATTTCCCCCAGATCATCTCCTCCCCCTGGCAGCTTAGATTGGATTTTGGCCTCTCCTAAGACTTGTGTTCATATCCTTGTCCTTCTTTTTCTGATTTCTTTTTTTTCATTTGCTGTTTATAAGGCTGGGTCAAGTCCCTACAAAGGCACGTGGTGACACCGGGTCCTGGTATTGCAGGGGTGGCTGCAGGCATACCTGCTTCTGAGCGATACCAGTAACCACAGCATCACAGAGTGGTTTGGGCTGGAAGGGACCTTAAACCCATCCAGTCCCATCACCTGCCACGGGCAGGGACACCTCCCACTGGATCAGGGGCTCCAAGCCTCATCCAACCTGGCCTTGAACCCCTCCAGGGATGAGGCAGCCACCCCTGCTCTGAGCAACCTGGGCCAGGGCCTCCCCACCCTCACAGCAGAACATTTTTTCCTAAGATCTCATCTCGTTCCCCCCTCTTTCGACTTCAAACCATCCCCCCTTGTCCTGTCCCTGCCCTCCATGATCAAGGGCCCACCCCAGCTTCCCTGGAGCCCCTTTTAGTATTGGAAGCTGCTCTAAGGTCTCAGAATAATGGGTGATATCAATAACATACTGACAGTCCTCCTGGAGAAGTGCATGGTTGAAAGCACTCTATGAATACTCTGTCAAGTGCCTTTCTCTCCCAAACATCTTAACATTCACATTTTGTAATACTCCCAAATGTTGTTATTTCACATTTTCATGCAGCTGGGATGAAAATTGATCATTTCTGTCATCTTTCAAAAGACACTGATTCAGGGCAGCTGCTGACACCAGTCAGACACCTTTCCTGACTGGCTTTTGGAGCTGGGCGTACCTGGGGACACACGGGCACAGCCCCATCCCACTCCACCTCCTAGACAGCCCCAGGAGCCCCTTGGCTAGAGACAAGCCAGCCCTCTTAATGTGTTTTGCAGAACAGTGGCCACCATGGTACCAGTGACTGATGGATGTTTGTGGACATAAAGGAGGGTTAAGATGTACTCCTTGCAAGGAGTTGGCTCTGGCAAGGTCTGCCTGAGGCAGCCACCATTGGTCCTGGGCATAGCAATGACCTTGGCTCTTCAACATCCATCCTTGCTGACTCCACTCCATGTGAAATGACTGCTGAATGTCATTAAGCTTAATTGTCATTAAGCCGTGTAGAGGTTGGGCTAATCCCAGATGTAAACTCTTAAGGGCATCTTCATCAAAGCCTCCATCAACTATTTAGGCGTGTCACAGTGGTAAGGTGGTGCTCTGCCAGATCAGGGCAGAAGGAAGGAGTAGGTTTCTTTCTTGAATGTCTGAGGGAAGCTGGACTCACCAAAATGTTTTTGTCATGTCTCTGAGGAATAAGGGGTTTGCTCCTGCCTGTGAAGTCTCATGGGCTGCTGCTGCCTGGCTCCTCCAAGCCCAGGGGCACCTTCACAGCCCCCTTGTGCAAGCAGAGGAGCAAAGGTGGTCGTGCAGTGTGGGGTGCTGTGTAGGTGACCTCTGCATGCCCCAAAAGCATGGCTGCTGCTCGGCTGTTTTGAGGACAGAGAAGTTTTATACAGCTTCGCTTCGCAAAACAAGATGTCAGAGGCATAACCTGGGGGGTAAGAAACTGCCCTGCCTTGTGATGTGTTCCCAGCCTTCCAGCCGCCCCAAACAATGGGGATTTGCCACTTTGGTGGAAGAAAAATGGGGTTTACTCACAACTGCAATTTTCATGATTCTTCTATGCTCAGCAAAGTGTTCAAGTTGTTAAAGCTGCAGGGTGAGGCGTGCTCTGTTTTTCCCCCTTACCAGATCTGAAAGGGCTTAAAAACACTACTGCAAGGCTGCCACCCCACTTGGGCTGTGTAACCTAGTTTACAGCTGGGGAAACAGAGACATGAGGCCTGGAGAGAGTGTGTTGTGTCATGAGTAGGTCGCTTGAGGTGGGGCTGATGGACTATGGAAGCCCAGCTCCTGTCTGAGATGTCAGGACACATCTCCAGCATCCATCCACAGGAACTTCCCAGAGGCTGCAGCCTGAGGCTTGGTGCTGCGTTGCAGCACGCTTGACTATTCAATGTCAGCCTGCTGGAAAACTCCCTCTTTCTCTTTGCTTTGGGGAAAATGAGTTAAGAAAGCAACCTGCTGGCTTTTTCTCCTTCTTAGCAGTTCCTTGCGTGTGTTACTGCATGGATCTCCTAATTAGCTGGCAGGCTGGGCTGTACCCTGGGGTTGGCAGAGTGACTGCTGTTTACTGCCCTTCTCTTCTCTTGCTGTTTGAAGGCAATGGCTCCTCTGCTCAAATCAGCTCTCCTTTGAGGCTCAGATGTAAGAGCCTGGGCAGCTCAAGATGCTGCTGTACTGGGCTCTTTCTGGCATTGCATTTCTGTGTATGCAAAAATCTTCACAAAACTATTAGTTTCTAGGTTGTGCATATCTAAAAGTGTCAATAGAGGCCGTGAGCTGGGCTGCAAGTGGCTCTTTGGATTCTGATGTGTTATCCAGAACTGCATGTGTATCACTTTCCCACTGATGATAGAAGGGCAAATCAATTGGTATAGAAAGTCCAGGCTGAGTCATCCCCTAGTTGCTGGTACTTCCTCACTCCCTTTCTGCCCTTACAGGGAAGCTGTCCAGGAGCCACACTATGGACTCCATGTCCCCTGCCTCAGCAATTTCTCACCTCAAATAGCTTTACTGGGTTCTGCAGTTCTGGGCCTCTCACCATAAGAAGGAT
>WAAB01021370.1:302638-321017 GCA_013389865.1 Piaya cayana
TGATCCGATGGGTGTCTTCCAACCCGGTGATTCTGTGATACTCACCCATAAAAGACCAGAGAGGACTTTTTGCTCTTGGATACCAGATGGGTTCCTTTCTGCTGGGCATCACCAGCGCCCGGGGCTTGTGTGACTCACTTAGAAGTTGCTGCATGCAGCTGAGCACCATGCGAGTGATGGGGTACAGCAAGCACATTTACTGAAGAGGTGCAGCTAGGCAGAATCCTGTTATTCAGCTTTCCCACTCTGGGAGCCATCCAATAGACTTTGGACTAGGTTTCAAGGGATATTCACTTCTCTTTTAGTTAACAAAACTTGAAGCTGGGTCCTGGGTTCACTGGCAGTGGGATGCACATTCTGGAGCTCCAGTAAAGAGACTTCTGGATGTACATATCACCTCTGGTCATAAAGAGGCACAGAAATCTTCATCATAAGGTTTTTCTGATGTGACCAGAGATCTTCTAACAGCTTAACAGCTGATGAAGTCACCCAGCCTGCAGAGAAAACAATCTATCTCTTGCCCAGGGAGCCAGAGATTCCTGTTGCTTAACTGAGGGGGATGATAATTCCCAAATCCCATAACATCTCCAGTGCAATAGCTTTTGCTCGAACAGCAGAGAGGTTATAAGGTGCCTACATCCGCCACACGCTCTTGACAGAGGCAGGAGACATAACTGCAGTGCAGTCAGCTGCTGGGAGTGATGCTGAATTCATCTAGAAGGAATGGCTTCCTCCAGGCTCAATTTCACAGTTGAGTGTATTTTTGCAATAGAGAAGTGCAGTTACAAGAAAGCAGTTATTTCCAGATGAGGCATATCCCTGCTATTACTCGTCTTCTTGTGACCTCTGCCTGGCATGGTCTGGCTGGGGCTTCCACTGGGTGATGAAGCTGGCATGCTGGGATCCCTTTGGCTTTGATACAAGCCAGGGTCCCACAGGAACACTCGGCGGTGTCAGCTCCTCCCCGGGCACTGCCACTCACCTGTCTGCAGGTAATGGGGTTTCTTGGGTTGCAAAGTTCTCCTGATTTGTCAGCTGTGCCCACTGTGCCACCCCAGTGATGTTCTGCCTCTTCTAGCACCTCTCCTGTTACCCCCCAGCCTGAAGCCCCTCCATTGCTTCCACTGCAAATGTTTCTTTGTCACCAACACACTTTTAGAGATATTGAACCTAAAATGCTGCTCTGCCCTTTTAACAGAACAACACTTAATTCTGCTGCTTTCTGTCAACATAGGGACATAAAATTGCTGGGGTGGCTCAGTCCCAAGGTCTATTTATCTAAGACCCTAACTCCCTCTGCTGGCTGAGCACCCATGAGGGTCCCATCACGTGGCTTCCCTGGCCACAGTGGTCCCAAAGGTTTTGTGGTGGGGGCTGAGGGCACAGACCTCCAAGATCCTGCTGGCTGCTGCCCAAAAGCAGCACTGTGATAGCAACAGGGGACGATGCAAAGCCACGCTTAGGGTGAAAAGTGGGCAGAGGTGGCACCTCCACATGTCAGGAGTCCTTGAGATAATCCCAGAAGAGGTCTCATTTCTCCTTGTGTCCCTAGCTTTGATGGTGGTTCTCAAATGATGATTGAAATTAGTTAAATCATAGACTTGTGGAGTGGTTTGGGTTGGAAGGCATCTTAAAGCCCATCCAGTTCCACCCCCCTGCCATGGGCAGGGACACCTCACACTGGATCAGGGGCTCCAAGCCCCATTCAACCTGGCCTTGAACCCCTCCAGGGATGGGGCAGCCACCCCTGCTCTGGGCATCCCAGGTCAGGTCCTTACCAGCCTCACAGCAAAACATTTATCCTAAGATCTCATCTCAATCTCCTCTCTTTCAGCTGAAAATCTTTTGCCTTCGTCCTATCCTTGCACTCCCTGATCCAGAGCCCCTCCCCAGCTGTCCTGGAGCCCCTTTTGGTACTGGAAGCTGCTCTAAGGTCTCCATGGAGCCTTTTCTTCTCAAGGCTGAACAACACCAACTCTCTCAGCCTGTCCTTGTACGGGAGCGCTCCAGATCTCCGTGGCCTCCTCTGGACTCATTCCAACAGCTCCATGTCCTTCCTGTGCTGAGGACTCCAGAACTGGACGCAGGGCTCCAGGTGGGGTCTCACCAGAGCAGAGCAGAGAGGCAGAATCCCCTCCCTCACTCTGCTGGTCCTTCTGCTGTGGATGCAGCCCAGGATACGGTGGCTTTCTGGGCTGTGAGTGCCTGCTGACGGCATGACCAGAGTCTGGAGATAGAGACCTTGCCCAGCAGGGCTCACTTCACCCTCATGCTGTGCGGGGCTTGCACTGCTTGGCTGTGAGATCCATGTTTTTCTTGATGGTGCTCCTCAAAAAGGTCAAATCAAGTAATTGGTGATAAAGCCTATTCTGACCCTTTCTCCTTGTCACACTGGCTGGTTTGTTCTCTCTACCCTTCCCTCCAGGTAGTTTGAGACACAAAATCTTGATATTGCAGAAAAACACGCTAAAGCTTCTCATGAAAAAACAATGAATTTTGGATCCTTTTGCCTTGCAGTGAAGGTGATCTGGACTTCTAGCTACCAAGGACACAGGGAGTATCTTGTTGTATATAAATCAAGTTGTGCTATGCCATTTTATGTTGGACATCCCTAAGTTAAGCAGATTCTAAGAAACAAACAATGCTGGCTTCGGGTAGGCCAAGTAGCTTTGGAAGGAGCTAATGGAGAGTGGAAATATAATCTTGTTTTTCACTGCATATAAATGAGAACCCAGTCTGTCCTGACCTGTCAGGCAAGGTTGGAGACAGATCTGGAAATCTGCTTGCTTGGGGATGGTTTTTTTCATCCTCAGCAGCTTCTCTTGCTTATCTGCTGAGGGATCAAATGCAGGCTCTTAACTTACTGCCCCTTCCACTTGATATGTGGTCTGCTGCGTATCCTGGGTACCACACCCTGCTCTCCAAGCTCCTCTGTAACGCCAGCACATTAACAAAGAGGGAGCTGCTCTGCAATGTAATTATGGGGAATGTGACATTCCTGGATGTTTTCCGTTCCACAAAGGTTCTCGATTTCCCCAGCACAAAAAACTGAGTTGGGGGTTGATGTTAAATAAAGTGGGAAGGAATAAGGCTGCTCATGGAATGCTCTTCCAAGGTAACACCAGGGAGTCATCAAGCTGAGTCAGCCCTCAGCAACAAATGGAAACCTCTGGTTGTGGGGATGAGGGCAGAAATTGTTCCAGCTTGGTGGTGAAAACAGCTTTTAGATGAAAATTAATCTCTCCCAGCTGGGTAACGCAGGAAGCACTGATTAGAAGAGCAAAAATTGATGGCCAACTTGCAATGAAAAGCAGAAAATGGATAAAAAAACACTGACCGTGAAGCATCTGTGTGATGTTTCCATATACCGGCCAAATGAAAACCTCACCATTTCCTACACTGCCTTTTATTTCTGCACCACCATCTCTGAGCAAATGACTCTGGCAGATTCTGTTCCTGGTCTCTGAAGCTATAAAGGGGTGATTTGTAAAGCTAATGCCCTCCTGCAGCAGTTATCTAACAGGGAGCTGTGGAAACAACATTTGATTTTCTCCACCGTCATGAAGACCACATTCTCATTTATTTTTTTCACAGTGCCTGAAAGGTGACTTAGAGAATATTGAAGTGTACAGCAGCTTCACATAAAGGTCTCCTGGGATGCAAAATGAGTTTGAGCCCCTTTCACCTCTTTTTTTGACCCTCCATCAGAGAGGGCATAGATGAGTGATTTGTATTCTTGTGCATGAGAATCCTCAGGATTGAAAAAAAATCAAACCCAAACAACATAAAGAAATAAAAGTAATTTTTTTTTCTCACCTGATCATATTTTTAACAGCAAATTGTGTCCTAGACCTGCCAAGAGCTGCAGTCCTGGGATGGAGGACTGAATTTGCAGTGCAAGAACACCCAGGTAAGAGAACATCAGGAAAAAAAGCAGAGAAATCCTTAAGCTCTTTTTCTTTATTTTGCAGGTGATCTTATGGAAGGGCACTGGGAAATAAGGGCACTTGTGTGCTTCTGGAGGCAGGTTTGGCTGCTCCAGGAGCACCTGTCATCTGGCCAGCCCTCCCTCTAGCACTGCTTTCCTCAGCCAGGGCCGCACCTGGGCCATCCCCAATGTGTTTTAGGCAGAAAAAAGTTCTCCTTGGTTTTAGACATGGATTTCTAAATTGCCATAGTGCAATTTTGAAAGAAATGGGGGCACTGGCTGCTCAAGGACCCCAGGAGAATCCAGCACGCAGCCTGATGGGGAGAGCTGAGTAGTCTTGTGCCTGTGATGCCGGCTTGGAGACAAAGCCTTGTCCCTGAAAAGCTGGGTTTCCTGGTTATCTGCCCTGTTGTGAGGTTTTCTTATAGACTGGGTGATCTTTGAGAGCAAAACCAAACATAGCGGCTCTTCTAACAAGCAGGAAACAAGGGGGTGGGACAGAGGGAAGAACAGGAGTTTATTTGCAGCACAGAATGGTTTGGGTTGGA
The DNA here is from genome assembly GCA_013389865.1 of Piaya cayana. Taxonomy (NCBI): domain Eukaryota; kingdom Metazoa; phylum Chordata; class Aves; order Cuculiformes; family Coccyzidae; genus Piaya; species Piaya cayana. Next base: position 307,115 of record WAAB01021370.1, read on the forward strand.
AGGGACCTCAAAGCCCATCCAGTTCCAGACACTCTGCTCCCACTGGATCAGGGTCTTCAAGCTCCATCCAACCTGGCCTTGAACACCTCCAGGGATGGGGCAGCCACCACTGCTCTGGTCGTCCCAGGCCAGGGTCTCCTCACCCTCACAAGCAAAAGATTCTTCCTAAAATCTCATCTCAATCTCCCCTCTTTCAGCTGAAAACCATTCCTGCTTGTCCTATCCCTGCCCTCCCTGATCAGAGCCCCTCCCTAGCTTTCCTGGAGCCCCTTTCAGTACTGGAAGTTACTCTAAGGTCTCCCTGCAGCCTTTCTCTTCTCCAGGCTGAACGACCCAAACTCTCCCAGCCTGTCCTCATACAGGAGGTTCTCCAGCCCTCACATCACCTCTGTGGCCTCCTCTGGACTCACTCTAACAGGTCCATGTCCTTCCTGCAGTGAGGACTCCAGAATGCAAGGCTTCAGGTGAGGAACATTACTATAGCAGACCTATTGCCAGAGGTGTACAGCAGGAGCAGGGGCACAGGTGAGTCCCTGAACTTTCAACATAGGTGCAGGTTTCCCTCTGTGGTCCAGGCTCTCCCTGGGATGGTGTTTGTGGCCACAGTCGTGTTGCCCTTCCGTTTGCCCTTGCACTTCAAACTTCAAAAAAAGTTTCAATCTTGCACTTTTCGCCCTTGCACTTTCAAAAAAAAAAAAAAAAAAAAGCACAGCCCGCCTGGTTACAGTGCATGGTTTCTTTCTGAATTTTAAGGCATCAAAAATATCTCCTTTCCAATTATCAGGCAGAGGCACCACAGCTGTGCCTTGAGGGCTGTCCATGAGCTGGAGCAAGTCCTGTCTCCACAGCTGGCCCATGGCACTTGTCTGCCTGCCACATCCCAGAGCACAGATGCTTAGTGAGTGTGGTCCCAGTCAGCCCTGACCCCACATAACTGCCTGCCCCATGGGAACAGATGTGAGAATTTGACTTTAAAACCTACGATAGCAAATTTAATGCCAAGCTCTGCCAAAAAAAGAAAACCAAACAACTCAGAGAAAGAACAGCATAACACCGAGAATAAAAATATATGTATCGACCTCCCCAAAAAGAGGTCTGTGTCTGCAGGAAGGTGCAACCCCAGTTCAAAGGGCTGAAAAGATGTACAGGGAAAGATTGATGGAGTTGATTATTTTTATGCTGAGAACCTGACAGATACTGGGGGGCTGAGATGCTGAAGGGATGGGATCATGTGCAGCTGAGATGAGGACAGCTACTCAAGGGTTCAACCAGCACTGCTGAGATGGGAAGAAATGAAAAAAACACTGGCTGACGGCCAGGGGGCTCTGACCATGAGATCAATAATGCTGCTTTAGATGTAAGGATTGTTTGATGAACACAGCGAGGAAAGGGATCTCAACCTGAAAATCACTGTGATTTATTTTGCAGGTCTAAAAATAGCAATAATGGAGTGAAGTAGCAAAAATCGGATATGGAGGTTGTAGGGTTCACCTCCTGTAAGAGGCCAGGCCAAGAGAGCTGGGGTTGTTCAGCCTGGAGGAGAGAAGGCTGCAGGGAGACCTTAGAGCAGCTTCCAGTGCTGAAAGGGGCTCCAGGAAAGCTAGGGAGGGGCTCTGGATCAGGGAGTGCAGGGATAGGACAAGTAGGAATGGTTTTCAGCTGAAAAAGGGAAGATTGAGGGAAATATTGGAAAATAATCTTTTGCTATGAGGGTGGGGAGGCCCTGGCCTAGGTTGCCCAGAGCAGGGGTGGCTGCCCCATCCCTGGAGGGGTTCAAGGCCAGGTTGGATGGGGCTTGGAGCAACCTGATCCAGTGGGAGGTGTCTCTGCCTCTAGTGGGGAACCTGGAACTGGATGGGTTTTGAGGCCCCTTCCAATCCAAACCATTCTGGTTCTGTGCTATTTCCTTGCTTTTGATCACCTTTTCAGTCATAGATAGGGTACTGCTCAATATGGACTCCATGTATGCATGTCATATCTGTTTGAGCAGTGGGAACTGGAAACGTGTGGACTGCTCTGCAAAACGTCCACAGACATCCATAGATCAGCCTGACATCTAGATTATTTTCAGCTCATTCCATCCTGTGACATTGATGGCCCTGTCATGAAGAGCTGCGGCTGCTCTGTCTGTTTTTTCTGCAGTCTTGTGGTCAGAGTTCCTGTTCCTTAAGGACATCTGAAACCATAAAGTGTCAGCAGAGAAGCTGTCATACTGTTCTGACTTGATGCATCAACACAGAAACTGCTGTTGCCAATGTCTGCAGGGGCAAACTTGGGACACAGAGAGCCCTGGAAAGCTCAGTCAGTGTGTTGGCTGCTGTGAGGACACTGTGAGTGTGTCTGGGGTTGGACAATGATCGTGCAGGTGAATATTTGCACATTGCAGGGTTCAGCTCTGCTGGTGGGCAGCTATGGGTGGTCCAGGCTGCTCCAGAGACCACGTTTGCACTTCAGCAAGTGCTCCGCGTACTGCAGCGCTACCTGCATAGCCGCGGCACCTTGAGTGCACGTCAGAGACCTAGGACCTTTGAGAAGGTATTCATGCCAGCCTGCCTGCTTGTCCTCTGCTCCCCCTCAAGCACCTAGACAGAGCTGCGAGCCAGGCTCCTGCCCTTGGGGAGAGCAAACTCCTCAGCCCAGTGTGTGGAAGGCAGATGTGTGGACTTTGACAGGACTGAGAGCTGGGGACCCAGCCCCATGGTTTGTTTATTCATTCAAGTGAGGTGTGAAAGTGGATTTTCCTATCCCTGGTGACTGTCGTGCTGTCCTAGAGGGAGCACGGACTTCTCCAACTCAGCCTCAGCTTGATGTGCACAGGTATGGATGGGTCTACTCTGGAAATTACTGGTGAGGGTTTGTGGCAATCCCCCCCCACTGCTAAAAGAACAGAGGAGTGACAGAGGAAACAGCCTCAGATTGTGCCAGGGGAGGTTTAGATTGGATATTAGGAATAACTTCTTTACTGACAGTGCTGAAGCATTGGCAGAGGCTGCCCAGGGCAATGATGGAGTCTCAGTTCCTGGTGGCATTCAGAAAACCTGTAGAGGTGGCATTAATTTCAGATGTAAATAAATGTTTATTTTTCACTGCTTCTGTCTGCACTGAGGGACGAAACCAGCTCTTGGGCTGCAGCTGTGAGGGTGCAATTTGCACTTGAGTGGGCAGTTACATGGGTAAGAAACAGGCACCCAGAGTCCCTGGCTTGAGGTAGCTCCGTGTTCCCCTCTTTCGGATTGCACTGTGGGTTATACAAGGAGGGTAGATAAGGGGGGCAGAGCAAAGCTGGGGAAGGACTTGGAGCCCAGGGGTTCTCGGGAGAAGGAACAATGATTGTTTAGTCCAGGGGAGGCTGAGGGGAGACCTCATCGCTCTCTGCAGCTCCCAGAAAGGAGGTTGGTGTGAGGTGGGTCTTCTCCCAAGTGACAAGGGAAAGGATGAGAGGAAATGAACTCAAGTTGTGCCAGGGGAGGTTTACATTGGATATCAGGAAAAATTTATTCACTGAGAGAGTGGTGAAGCCCTGGCAGAGGTCGCCCAGGGCAGAGGGGGAGTCTTCATCCCTGGAGGGGTTCCGAAATTGTGTAGAGGTGGCACTATGGGATGTGGTTTAGCAGGCGCGGTGGGGTTGGGCTGATGTTTGGACTGGATGAGCTGAGAGATCTTTCCCAGACTTAATGACCCCACGATTCAGGCTCAGCAGAGCTCCTGTCCAAGCTGTGTGATCTATGCTGAACACGTGTGTCCAATTATTTAATCACCTCCGTTTGCAGAGCCCCTGCCCAGGCTGGTGCGGAGCAGTGGGGAGGGGCGGGGTTCCCGAGAGGGGCTGCCCCAGCTGTGCCCAGCACCAACCATGGGTCACAGGGCACCCCATAACCCTACCCAGCATCACGAATTAGGTCTAATTTGTCTGGAATTTCTGTCTATGTGGTTTATCCTTTACTAATGCTTGCATACTTTTGTGGTGTAATTTTCTACCCAAAATAACTTCCCGGTTTGTNCTCGATGATCCGGTGGGTCTCTCCCAACCTGGTCATTCTATGATTCTATGAATGACTCACAGCGCCCCGTGGCGCTTCGCGTTCCACGAGGTTTGGCCGCGCCGCCGCGCCGTAGCGGCGTTGCTATAGAGACGCGCGGCGCGGCCTAGCGCGGAGGCGATGTCGTACCGGGACCTGAGGAGTGAGGAGCGGCGGAGTGCAGGGGGGGGGGAAGGTGGTGGGTCCGAGATGTGGCCTCACCAAAGCTGATATGATAGCCGTGGTTTTTACTTAATCGGCAAAGGATGTTTTTAAACAATGCTTTTATCATGTCACATCTACCAGTAAATGGTCAAGAGAAAACAGCCTCAAATTGTACCAGGGGAGGTTATCAGATTGGATATCAGCAAAAATATCTTAAATGAAAGGGTTCTTGGGCACTGGCAGAGCCTGCCCAGGGCAGTGGGGGAGTTCCCGTCCCTAAAGTGATTTAAAACACAGGCACACAAGGTGCTCTGGGATCTGGTTTATCATCAGACAGGGATAGTTGGACTCGATGGTCTCAAAGGTCTTTTTCCAGACAAATTCTAAATTAACAGCATGCAGTGGGAACCAGAGTTACTGATGGTGTCCCTGCTGGATGTGTAAGAAAGGAATCCTGCTCTTTTTTCTTTTCCAGATTTTACAGAGATGATGAGGGCCCTGGGGTACCCCCGGCTCATCTCCATGGAGAATTTCCATACCCCAAACTTCATGCTGGTTTCTGAAGTGCTCCTCTGGCTGGTGAAAAGGTTGCTGATGAGGCTAACAGGTGTTGGGCTGATGTTGGCACAAATACGTAACATGGGGATATTGAGGCTAACGGGTGTTGGGCTGATGTTGGCATGTGTATACACACAGAACAAAATACGTAACATGGGGATATTGAGTGACTCTTTGAGAGCTGCTCTTCTAAATATCAGCTAGAAAATGCATTAGTTACATTTACAGGTTTTATTTTAACTATACAACCAAACAGAGATGTGTTTTAGTAGCTGAAGTAGAGTACACAGTGACTCAGTCCTGGTAGAGATCTCACCAAGAGGGTAGGCATGCTTACTCAAAAGCAGCCATGCCTCTCATGTTCTTTGAAATCCATTACCAGTCTGCCTATATCTGACCTTGTGCCCCTAGGAGTGAGAATTTATCCAGACACAGCCACTTCTTACCCTGTTGCTACCATTGTTATCAGTTCAACCAGGTATTGTTTAGCATCCATGCCGCATTTAAAATAATAACTAAGTTTTTAAGCTACTTAGAAGGTAGAAGATTACAGTTGAAAATATCGCTGTGACCCATTTGCCTGACTGCGAGTTTTTGGCCTGGATTCATAACTAGAATCCATTAAGTTTAATGAATAAGCTGTTAGAAATTTGCTGAATACTGTTGCAATAGTAATAAAACAGAGAAATATTTAACAGCCATTCAGGATTACTTAGATTAAATTGGATTACTTGGATTGTACCTAAATATTGTTTAAAATACTGCCGTGACACTGAAGATCTGAATTAGTGGTTGTTTTCAACTCATAAAAACATAAATCAGTGTCGTGTTCCATCCCATCCACTGCCCTGCCCTGGATGTACCAGTAAAAGAACAGGGCAGCTGAAAGAAAACAGAAAAATTGCTTATAAAATCTGTTTCACCGATGAACCTGAACACTTTTAAAAGCTTAAACTTCTGTGTTGTAATATTGCTGGTAATCCTGTGCCTAATGGCGAGGAGCACTTTCATATCGAATTGCAGCTTGGCGCTGGCACACTGTCCTTCTACCGATCAGTGAGACTTGACACAGGCAGATGACTTTTCCAGCTTCTTTAAAGCAGAGAGGCTGCTTTGCATGTTCCTTGCTCATAATTTCAAAAGATATTTGAAAGTGAAGGTTCTTTTTGCGTGTCTGAATGCTGAAAACCTCAAACCCCTTTATTAGACTGGGAGTTCCCTTCCCTAGTTTCTGCAGGCTGACTTCTAGAAGTTTCTTCATTTCATTTCACAGCTGTTTTTAAAATCATTTTGCTATCTTCCAATTTGCTTTTTTGTAAGTCTTATTTACTTTGGAAAGTAATATGTTTGAAACAATGTCTGAGCACGAACTTTCCTTATGTATTTTGAGAGTGTATAAAAGTCTGCTAATGTTGGAAAGGTTCAAGGGGTTGTTTTCTTATTGCCAACAGTAGTAATCTGGTACTGGTCATTTTAATGCACCACCAGAAAGGCAGGGAGTAGTTACTCTGTTGTATGCCTGGTGGTTTAAATTGTGAAGGCACTCATGATTGCGTTTAGTTTGATTTACGTGATTACTTCCAAAGACTTGACTGAGCCCACTGCATTCTGCTCCTCTGCATCATGGACTGAAAAGATCTGTTTAGGATCCCACAGCAACAATTCCTACTGGAGTTGTGTCTGGGGTTTCACAGCTCCTGCAGTTCATGCCCAGGCCCACTGTATGCATTCCAGTGTGTGGATACCCCTGGCTGCAGTAGAAGCAAGAGGTTTGTTTTACTCTTTAGTAATTGTACATGTATTTCTTATCAGAACCTACACATGCTTTTTGGCACAGGTATGAACCCCAGACTGATATTCCTGCTGATGTGGAGACAGAACAGGACCGGATTTTCTTCATTAAGGCAGTGGCTCAGTTCATGGTAAGTCAACCTGATAAGTCATGCTGAAGCACATTAAAATGCTGATTCCATGCTAGTATTAATGGTTTTTTGCTTAGCCCCTTGCAATGCATGCTTGTATTCTTGTGGTGTTATAAACGTGAACAGGTCAGGGTGGGCTGTTACTAAAATCATGTAGAGTTCTGTACATCTCTCTGTGGAATTGGAATCTAAACATCTAACACTAAAACAAGCTTCATCCTCATCACTTTATATTTATAGGAAAGCAGTAGTGTGAGATACAACTGTAGAGATGACATTTTTTTGAAGCCATTTAAATGTGTTCAGAAAAGATCCCGTCATATTTATTGCTAACTTTGGATGCTTGATTCTTTTGCATGCTTGAATAAGCATCACTTCTGATGTTTTCATTATGACAAAGCATCATATGTTGGTATTCTTATGTATGAGCCCTCTCACTTACTTGGTTGAGCCGTATTTTTATCAGATCTTTTTATCATGTTATGCATGAACATACTTGAATTGTGTGATCAACTTTCTTAGTCCTATGGAATAAAATAACATTATCCTTCATATCATTGTTCTTATTTTGATGGAGTACAAGCCCTTGCTGTTATAACGCGCTTACATAGCACTCTTAAGCAGGTGGAAAAACTTATTGGGGCTCCTTCTATGACCAAGTGACTAGACTCTTGGATGAGGGAAAGGCTGTGGATGTAGTCTTCTTGGACTTTAGTAAAGCCTTTGATACAGTTTCTCACATCATTCTGCTTCGGAAACTGTCAACCTCTGGCCTGGAAAGACACACACTCTCCTGGGTGGAAAACTGGTTGGCTGGCCGGGCCCAGAGAGTGGTGGTAAATGGAGTTAACTCCAGCTGGAGGCCAGTGACAAGTGGGGTTCCCCAGGGCTCAGTGCTGGGTCCTGCCCTGTTCAACATCTTCATCAATGACATGAATGAAGGCATTGAGTGCTCCCTGAGCAAGTTTGCAGATGACACTAAGCTGGGTGGAAGTGTTGATCTGCTGGAGGGTTGGGAGGCTCCAAAGGGATCTGAAGAGGCTGGACTGCTGGGCTGAGACCAATGGCATGAGGTTTAACAAGGCCAAATGCTGGGTCCTGCACTTGGGGCACAACAACCCTGAGCAGGTACAGGCTGGGAGAAGCCTGGCTGGAAAGTGCCTGGAGGAGAAGGACCTGGGAGTGTTGTTTGATAGCAGACTGAACATGAGCCAGCAGTGTGCCTAGGTGGCCAGGAAGGCCAATGGCATCTTGACATCTTGCATTTATGAAAACATCCTTTAGCAAAGCAAGGTACCAGACTTTTTGCAAAAGGTGTAAGTATTGTTTTTTAAAAGGTAATGGGAGAAGCGGTTGCTGTGAGGTCTGCTAAAATCTTCTTGAGTGCTTTCCAGGAAATATCATGTCCTGATCTCTTCAAGTAACAAGTGATAAGATGAGAGGAAACGGCCTCAAGTTGCTCCAGGGGAGGTTTAGGGTTGGATATTAGGAAAAATGTCTTCACTGACAGAGTGGTGAAGCCCTGGCAGGGGATGCCCAGGGCAATGGGGCAGTCTTCATCTGTGGAGGAGTTAAAAAACTGTATAGATGTGGCACTTGGGGACCTGTTCTAGCAGGCACAGTGGAGTTGGGCTGACAGTTGGAGTGGATGAGCTTAGAGGTCTTTTCCAACCTTAATGATTCCATGATTCTATAATTAAATTTCCATTTCCAGTTTTGGAGATTTAGAGTCGCTGCTTCATTACCCAAGAGACTGTTCTAAGTATTAAATAAGACCAGGAGATTGAGCAATCCCCATCCTTCCTATCAAGAACATGCTGTTGTACAGGAAAGAGACAGGCTAAGACTGTGACTCTGCAGCCAAATGGCTGGACTATGCTCAGCCAGGAGTTCTGGTTCTTTCTAGGCTAGTTTTGCATTTCCATCACACTGTCAAAATTTGGCTTTATGATAATAATAAAGCAGGTTTTAAAGTAAAGCAAACTTCCTGCCTTTTGATGCCATTCTTGCAGTGTATTTCTGTTTCTCTTTCCTATTGTATTGTAACTATCTGATCTTCAGAACAGATGGAGGTGATTTTTAATGATACTTTAAAACTATTTAGGTTTGTTATAAAATAGGTTAATGTCTGAAGCTTTCCAAACATGAAGATACCTTCTTGAGTCAGCAGTGCCATTATGCCAGTCTGAAAAACACAGGTATTTGTCTGTGTATTTTTTCCTCTTTTTAAGTAGTCTTTGAGTAAAAAACATTTTTTTTTCTTCTACTAGGCATTGATTTTTTCCTTCTTGGACTTGAATGGAAATGAAATTGGAATTCCTGTCTATAACAGCATCCTTTGTGATGTAGTGTGTTAGCCTTCTTTGTGCAAATGTTTAACGGATTCTGTCATTTAAGACACGATTCTCTTAAAATTTAATACCTACTATTTATGTGATTATTTTGTTAGATTCTACTGAAGGGAAGGAAGGAGAACATATATGGCTTCTCGCTTTCTGTATTTGCTCTTTTGAGGGCATGCTGGTCAAAATTTTCAAAAGTGATTAGGGTTTTTGTTCCCTAAATTTTGTATTCCCTAGCTCACATTGTACAACATCAGTAATGTGTTCTGAAGGTTTTGACTTCAATTTTCAGCTGAGTTCCTGCTGGCAGGAAGCAGGTACAGAGACGGTTTCCTCTGCTAGGTTGAGAGAAGCAAGAGGTAAACATTTCCTGGAAAGGGAAATATGATTGCAGAGTCACAAAGTTTGACAAGATGCCTGTGGCCCAACAACTGGTGGTGTTTTTTGTTTCCCTTGTTCTTTGAAAAGCTGGAGCTAAATCCATGTTTGAGATGTGGTCCTTTCTCTCTTTAGTTTCACAGGACATTCTCCCACAGGCAGTTGTGCAGTGAAGCTCTGTGCAGAGCAGGCAAAACTTGTACCAAGCACTGTAATGTTTGAGTCTTTCCCCAGACTGAAGGTCATGTGCTGTCAGAACTCAAGCAGGGTATGAATTGCTTACAGTAGGACAGCAGTGTCCAAGCTGTGCAGTATCACAGAATCACTAGGTTGGAAAAGACCCACAGGATCATCCAGTCCAACCATTCCCATCAACTACTAAGCCATGTCTCTCAGCACCTCATCCACCCGTCCCTTAAACCCCTCCAGGGAAGGTGACTCAACCCCCTCCCTGGGCAGCCTCTCCCAGTGCCCAGTGACCCTTCCCATGAATTTTTTTTTTCTGATGTCCAGCCTGAACTTCCCCTGGCAGAGCTTGAGGCAATACCCTCTCATCCTGTTGCCTGTCCCTTGGGAGAAGGGGCCANTGTTGGCATCTTGTACCACAAGTGAATCATATATTCTTTCTGCTATGCAATATTCCAAAAGGAAGAAAAAATTCAGCAGAACTTTCATCTTAAAAACATACTGCAAATAAGATGTTATTTGGATGCTTGTTTTTTTCACTTGTAGCTAGTGATCACTTTTTGTTTGCTTGTCTGGTTAGTGGTGCCATCAGGAAACCTGCCTCAAAGTTTTACCTGAAGTTTGGCATTGGCTCCTTGTGGCCCATTGTTTTTAATGTCATCTTTTCAGGAATTTCAAGCAGTCCATTTTGTGGCAGATGTATCACCCCATTATGCTCTTTTCTCCCCTTTATTTTGAAGTATAAGAAGATACTATTGTATTTTTAAATTGTTTTTATTTCCTTACTGGTCTGTCTGTACTTTTGAGACACGGAAGACAAGGGAATAAAGTCACTAATATCACTGCAGGTTAAAAATTAAGAGAAGCAATAAAACATGCTGAAGGTACTGCTGGAAGAGAAGATGATTAAATTAGTATAATTGATCTTATTCTTATAACTCATTAAGGGTGAAGTATACCTCTCTGCAGCATCATCACAAGACCTGGGAAACACTTATGTTCCACCTAAACTTAATTTGAATTTAAGTGGTGCACGGGGTTTTTGCTGATCTTCATGCAGGGAAGAATTAATGGATAGTTTGAGTTTTTTCATTCTAGCAATTATCTGCAAATATTCTGACATGTCAAAAGTGCACGTTTTTCAGAAACATTTCTTCTAGAAATGTCTGTAATATGATGAGGCAAACTTGTGTTTCCAAATTGGAAGTTTTAGTTCTGTAAAGCAGAGCATGGTGCTTCTGAAAAGAAATTTTGAGCAAGGTGGGAAGAAGTCAGTGGGGGTTTGTTCTTTGTGACACAATTAATTAATTCTTTCTTCCCAAAGACCACCAAAGCTCACATAAAGCTCAACACCAAGAAACTTTACCAGGCAGATGGCTACGCAGTGAAGGAACTGCTCAAGGTCACCTCTGTGCTTTATGGTGCCATGAATAACAAAGGAGTGGAATGTGCAGACATGAGTGAGGAAGACAGCAGCAAGTTCAAGTCTCATCTTGGCTCAAAAGTAAGGGGAACTTGTCCTTCTGTTTCAGGCAGGGGGGTTGTGTTAACTTAGGAAAAGCAAATCCTTTTTCTATCTGAAACTTCAGTAGAGAACGTTCTCACAAGGGAGCGGGCATGGTTTTAACTCCTACTTTCTGTAGCTGAGATTGCGTGCTGTGACTTGTTTAGTCTCTGTGGATTCTCAACTAAAAGCATAGTAGAAGGCAACAAGGGCACAAAAACTGGTCATCTTTGTTTTGGCCTGATGTTGAATTCACAGAAATATTGGAGTAGGCCAGAATAAAGGCTGTTTTCTCTCTATCAACCTTGTTTCCATCAGGAGGAGTTTGGAACATAGTGACTGAAAGTTGGATTTGAGCCCATTTACATTGAAGGAAAGGAGGATCTTCTTGTTACTCTAACAGACATCAAAACTGTTCGAGCCCTTAAAATAAATGCCATCTCTAGATATTAAAAAATCAAAACTCTGTTAAATAAGAGGATTTCCTATTACTGCTCTTTTGTTAATTTTAGCACCTCTTCTCTGTTCTGATGGTTTTAGTCTTTGAAGCTTTTATAACTGTATTATGTCATGCCTGCTTATTAGACAATAATACTGCCATTCTTCAAGAAATGGCAGGACCACAGGCAGTTCTTCCTCTCCATAAGTCTGATGTGCTTCTCTGAAGAGAGCATCCAAAGAAATAATGAAAAACCACTTGTAGGTGATCAATATTCACTACTTTTGCAATGTGTGAGATATGTACCTTTTGGCATATATGCATTTTAGTTTTACATATGAAAAAGGTGATGTTTCCCTTTGCTCTGGGCAGCGCATGAACCAAGAGCTGGCTGAGTCACAGTTTTGAGGAGGTTTTTTGTTGGCCTAAAGTGACTGGGGGGGGTTTCACCAGTCTGAATGGGTGTTGGTGCCTTCTCCCAAGTGACAGGTGATAGGATGAGAGGAAATGGCCTCAAGTTGCACCAGGGGAGATTCAGCTTAGACCCAGGAAATACTCCTTCACAGAAAGGGTTCTTGGGCACTGGCAGAGGCTGCCCAGGGCAGTGGTTAAGTCCCTGTCCCTGGTGGAGTTTAAAATATGGGCAAATGAGGTGCTGAGGGATCTGGTTCAGTAGTGGGCAGTTACAGTTGGACTCGATCTCAAGGGTCTTTTCCAACCAACCAAGCCCATGATTTTGTGATTCTAATCTGGACCATCTTAAAGCCAAGAGATAGGGTTTCTCTGATGCCAGTGGACAACTTCGATACTACAGCAGAGTTTTGGCCAGTGAGCTGACCTCCTGTGCAATTTTAGTGTCAAAATGGGAAAAATCTGTTGTGGATTTTCTTTGTGGTATGGGGGATTCTCTTCTGCTATTCAGTGCTATTGCTGTGTTTCCAGACTGCTGACTTGAAGGCAGCTAGACAGCTTGCTTCCAAAATCACTTCCAAAGGAGCCACTCTGTATGACTTACTTGGCAAAGAAGTTGAACTAAGGGTAAGTACAAGTTGGAGAGTGTGTAGGAGCTTATGTTCACTGGGTGCTGCATAGAAGGGTGAAAAAAGTACCAGTTGTCTGTCTGAACAGCCACATCTAAAATGAATATTCTCTGAGCTGAAGGAATGGATCTGAATGTTTGTTTCCTTCCTGCTTGTATTAATACCTGAGTTGTAGCAGGCCTGGGAGAGCAGTTTGGCATTTTCTCTTAGCAGGAAACTGGAATACTCTCTCTAGAACTGTTTGGAAATATTAACTTTGTACTTACAGTTTAGTGGTGGGGATAGATATATTCTGAAAAATAAATGATTAATGCTCCTAGTTTTCCAAGTGCAAGGCTCATTATTTCTGTTAGAATAATTGAAGACCTCACAAGCTTGCAGGGTACATGTTCTTCAGTTTAGTTGTACAATCACTAACCACTGCATGAAGTCACGGAAGCATCCTGAAACACTGCCAATAAGTCTTTCAATTATTTTCTTGAATATGTTTCTTTGCAGTGCTGATGCTTATTCATTTTCTGAAAATAAGCATTTAAGCAGAGGAAAACCTGAATGTTCTTTTGCTGTGCTGGTTTATCTGAACTGTAGGAAGTGCACCTTGTAAGAACAGAAGATGGTGTGCCTTGACGATTAATGCTCCTATATCCTTGTTTGATAGAGTACAAGTGTTTGCAAGGGTGGGTGATATATAGGGAAGATTATCTGTGGAACACTGCCTTTCTGCTAGACTCGTAAGTCAACATGGCATGCAGCTGCGGGAAAGGCATTAATGTTTCAAAAGGGAGAGAGAAGTGATAAGCTGGTTCAATTCAACATACACAGCAGTCACAAAACTGTTAATCACCCACTCTTTGCTTAATTTCTTGACTTTGAAATATTTTTCAGAAACCTACTGCCTAACTTGTTAATATTAGTTTTGGAGCATTAAACCCTTTTTTCTGTGGACAGCATACCAAAGAACTCCACTCAAAGGTGAAATGTAGCTCAGTGTAAGGCAGGATGTTTTTAAAAGTACTCAAGTATTGGTTTTACTTGGCTTTACTTGGACTTCAGCAAAGCCTTTAACACAGTTTCTTACATCATTCTGCTTCGGAAACTGTCACCTCTGGACTGAACAGGCACACACTCTCCTGAGTGGAAAACTGGTTGGATGGCCAGGCCCAGAGAGTGGTGGGAAATGGAGTTAACTCCAGCTGGAGGCCAGTGACAAGTGGGGTTCCCCAGGGCTCAGTGCTGGATCCTGCCCTGTTCAATGTCTTCATCAATGACCTGGATGAAGGCATTGAGTGCACCCTTAGCAAGTTTGCAGATGACACTAAGCTGGGTGGAAGTGTCGATCTGCTGGAGGGT
>WAAB01021371.1:1390-21509 GCA_013389865.1 Piaya cayana
TCAAGGCCAGGTTGGATGGGGCTTGGAGCCCCTGATCCAGAGGGAGGTGTCCCTGCCCTTGGCAGGGGTGGAACTGGATGGGGTTTGAGGTCCCGTCCAACCCAAACCATCCTCTGATTCTCTGATTTTGCATGTGCCATGTACCTGCTTCGTGTGCAGGCTTGGCAAGCCTGTTTTTTTGCTGATGTTCTTCCCTCCGCTGAGGGTTCCTCATTGCTATTGGGAATCGGGTCAGTGATGGCTCAGGCTGGTCTGCAGATGGTTTCTGCTTTGCTGTCTGTGTCCACCTGACAGCAGAACCATACCCAGCCTGCCCTTAGAATCATAGAATGATAGAATCACCGGCTTGGAAGAGACCCACTGGATCATCGAGTCCAAACATTCCCACCAATCTCTAAACCATGTCTCTCAGTACCTCATCCTACCGCACCTTAAACACCTCCAGGGAAGGCGAGTCAACCACCTCCCTGGGCAGCCTGTTCCAGTGCCTAATGACCCTTTCTGTGAAGAATTTTTCCCTTCAAGCACTGTGTTCTACTGGATGTGTTCATTACCGTAACGAGCTCCAGAGCGCAGTCAGTGGGGGAAACCCTGGTGGGGGGTGCGGTCACTGTGACCCATTCTGTTTGCAAAACTCCTCTTACCAGTCTGATCCATCTCGGCCCAGCCAGCCCAGCTCCTCCTGGTCCAGCCAGAGCTCAGGTCGCTCCGCAGTGAATGCCTTGTGCTTGGCAAACGCTCTGTGGCTGCACACACCAACCTTCTCCTTCCCCGTGGGGCACCTGGTTTCTGCTCAGCACGCAGGGCTGTCGCGTGGACTGGCAGGGCTGCAAGGAGATGCTCCCGCTTCCCCTGAACCACATTTCCCTGTGCGCTTGTTTGTTTCTCATTTCCAGCTGGAGCAAAAATTCCCTCTAGCAAGCGAGGCAGAGCTGGGATCTGCTTTTCCTTGAAGCACGCACTGACCATTTAGCAGTTGTTTGCCTGCAGAATTTCTCCATGGTGACAAAAAGATTAATTGGCCTAAAATGTGTGTTTGAGCAGCACGGCCTTGACCCAGGGAAGCAGAGCAAGGACTTGCTTTGGTTCTGCTCCATCTCAGGCCGCACCATGTGCTGGGGAGAGCAGAGTGGGCTCTCCTCTCCTCTCCTCTCCTCTCCTCTCCTCTCCTCTCCTCTCCTCTCCTCTCCTCTCCTCAGTAACTATGGGTGCGTGACCAGTGTGCTCCAAACAGGGAGGGAACAGACGGGCATCATCTGTGCCATTCCTTTAGCCTTCGGAGTTTTTCCCAGCTGGAAAATGCACGTCCTGGTTTGTGGTCAGAGATGATTTTGGCTTCACGTGGCAATGGGGATGTGTTGCTTTCAGCAGAGCTGGTATTTGGGGGGTTCCTCTCTCTTCGCTGTGATTTATCCCCCTCTTTGGGATGACATTTCCACATCTCGCCTCACGTGGTGCCTTCTGGCCATCCGATGTCTCCCTCTGCTCCCAGACCTTGACCAAAACCCCTTCCTCAAGAGCACCGGAGCTGAAAAACCCATCGCCTCCCACTCCTTGCTCGAGCTGCAGCTCACGTGGCAGCCCCAGCGCTGCCAACCCGTGTTCTGGAGGGGTGCTAGAGGATTTTCTTCCCTGTGCACCCTAAGAGCGGAGTCTGCCTCCTTAGATTATAGCTGAAAACCTGCAGCCAGATGGTCGGTCGGCAGCTCCGGCAGAGAGGGAGCAGAGGAATTTTAGGTTCAAGGGTTTCGCTTTAGTAATGGCACAGACACAGAGGCGGCCGCGCAAGAGTTGGTTTCTAATTTCTTTGGTTTTGCTAATAATAAAGGCAAATTAATTTTTTTTCGTAGAATCATGGAATCATTAAGGTTGGAAAAGCCTTCCCAGCTCATCCAGTCCAACCTTCAGCCCAACCCCACCGTGCCTGCTAAACCGTGTCCCTAAGTGCCATGTCAGCATGTTTTTTGAACCCCTCCAGGGATGGAGATTCCACCCCTCCTCTGAGCAGCCTCTGCCAGGGCTTCAATACTCTGTCAGTAAAGAGAGTTTTTTCCTGCTATCCAATCTAAACCTCCCCTGGAACAACTTGATGCTGTTTCCTCTCATCCTGCCCCTTGTTATTTGACCTTTGAGATCATCAGTTCCAACCATACCTGTCTGATGACAAATCATACCCGTAAGCACTTCAACTACCCATCTTTTAAACCCCTCCAGGGATGGAGACTTAACCACCTCCCTGGGCAGCCTCTGCTAGTGCCTGAGAGCCCTTTTGGTGAAGAAACGTTTCTTATGTCCAATCTGAACCTGCCCTGGTGGAGCTTGAGGCCATTCCCTCTCATCCTGTCCCCTGTCACTTGGGAGAAGAGCCCAGCTCCCTCNCATTTTCGTGGTCTGGGGAGTGGGCTAAGCCGATCTCCCATGTGCTGGGAGCATCCTGCCCCTCTGTCGTGTCCTCGTGGGCCTCAGGCTCCCTGCACATGCTCCTGACCTAAGCAAGTGGCATAGGGGCTCTGAGACCCCATGGGGCTTCAAACCCTGAGTTATATTTTTTTTGTTGCCCTCCTGACCCTGAAGGCCCTGAATAACTCAAGATTCAGAAACAGTCTGTGCATCTGGAATATTTCTGGCTCACTCATTGCACTGGTATCCAGACACCATCCCAAAATAGCTCCCTGCTGAGCCGCAGCGCAGTCATGGCTGGTGGCAAAGCTGCCACTCAGGTCCTTAAGGGCTATAAAGATGTGTCCATCCTGGTGGGCTGATTGTGGTGGGGGGATGATGAGCTTGCTCTGAGCTGTGTGCTGGCAGGGAGGACGCTGCAGCTGAGGAGGCAGCGAGGTGAGGTTTCAGCTCCTTACCATGGCCAGAGGCTCCTCCAGCATCTTCCCCACCTCCTGCGAGGCTGTAGCTGCCAGGGACAGAGGGAGTGGGTGATGGTGATTGTTTTAATAAGATGATCTCTATACTTCTGAAAGCAGGAGAGAGGCCCTCGCCTGGGGCTGGGTCTCCCTCCAAGGAGACAGCATCTTCACAGCACCCCGAGGTGCTCATGGGACCCCCAGCACTGCAGGCAAAGCAGAGCCGGCAGTGGGATCCTCACTCTCGTTGGGTTGTGTCCATGGGCTGCAGTGCCTGATGCAGGGTGACAGATCCACAGGGTGTAGGGGGACACCCAGGTGGGTCCTCCTAGAGTGCTGCAGGTGAGGGGCATCTCCAGCCCCACGGGCTGAGGGCTCGGACCCCCTGGGTGGCTCGTGGCAGCCTGCATTGTCCTGCATCCCACCCAGCACCCCCCATTGTCCTGCATCCCACCCCCAATCCCTGGGTGGCAGAGAGGGGGGGTTCCCCAGGGAAATGATCGTGCAGGGAGTCGGGGGATGCTGGGTGTCTCCTGCTGCCAGGCCAGGGGAGCCAGTGACAGCGCTTGTGGGGTGTCCCTACCACCAAAGGACCCAAACAGGGTCTGTGCTACAGCCCCCTGCCCAGCCTGCACCTCTGTCCAACTGTGGGATCCTCATGGTCCTGAGCAGCATCTCCTGCACCGTCTAGTCCAGGCGTGCAAGGGCTGGACTGGGGGAGCCCTCTCGTGGTTGATGGGCCGAGCATCCACCTGTGCCGAGTGTCTGGCTGTACAGAGCAGTCCGGCTGTGCCGAGCAGTCTGCTTGTGCTGGTCAGTCCGGCTGTGCCGAGCAGTCTGGTTGTCCTGGTCAGTCCGGCTGTGCCGAGTGTCTGGCTGTGCTGAGCAGGAGTCCGGCTGTGCCAAGGAATCTGGTTGTGTCAAGCAGTCCTGCTGTGCCGGTGAGTCCAACTGTGCCAAACAGCCCAGCTCTGCTGATCAGTCCAGCTGTGGTGGTCGAGCGGGAGTGTGGCTGTGTTGAGGGTCCAGCTGTACTGAGCAATCCAGCTGTGCAGAACAGCCCAGCTGTGCCAAAGAATCCAGCTGTGCCAGCCCATCTGGCTGTGCTGAGCTCTGCTGGACCAGCCCCAGCTGGTCCCGTAGGAGGATGCTCCATCCCTGTAGGTCCCACTGGGAGTTGGGGACCCATCCCTCAGTCTCCTGCCAGGTTGGCTCACTCCACTGCAAAGCCAAGCAGGACCCTGCCTGGAGGTGCCTAAGGGTGTCCCTAGGAGGGGACCGGGACCTACCTTGTGTTCCTGCAGTGGGATGGTGAACAGCTCTGGCATCCCAGGGGTGGGTGAGGGACTGGTCCCTGCGGTGGGACAGGGATGGAGCCATCTCCTCAATCTGGACTGGTCCCCATATTGGGACAGTGATGGAGCCTTGTCCTTGCTCTGAACTGGTCCCCATGCTGGGACAGGGATGGAGCAATCACCTCAGTCTGGACTGGAATTAGAACAGGGATGGAGCCATGTCCTCACCCTGGGACAGACGCAGGATTGGGCATCTCTGCAGTGGGAAAAGCAGCAGCCACGTGTCCCTGCAGTGGGGCAGGGTCCCCAGCCAGGCAGAAGGTGGGAGTGAGGGAGCTCAGTCACACTCATCATACACTATCATCTCCATACAAGAAGACTCCGACTCACAAATGAGGGTCAAGATGGTCCCAGTCCTTGGGGATGAGCCAGGGTGGAGTGTGGGACATGGGAGGGAGTCAGTGGGATGAAGTGGAGGGGACAGAATCATAGAACCACCGGGTTGGAAGAAACCCACTGGATCATCGAGTCCAACCATTCCCATCAATCACCATGTCCCTCAGCGCCTTGTCCACCCGTCCCTTAAAACCCTCCAGGGAAGGTGACTCAACCCCCTCCCTGGGCAGCCTCTGCCAGTGCCCAGTGACCCTTTCTGTCAAACATTTTTTCCTAATGTCCAGCCTGACCCTCCCCTGGTGGAGCTTGAGGCCATTCCCTCTCGTCCTGTCCCCTGTCACTTGGGAGAAGAGCCCAGCTCCCTCCTCTCCACAACCTCCTTTCAGATAGTTGTAGAGAGCAATGAGGTCTCCCCTCAGCCTCCTCTTCTCCAGGATAAACACCCCCAGCTCTCTCAGCCGTTCCTTGTAATCCTTGTTCTCCAGCCCCTTCACCAGCTTTGTTGCTCTTCTCTGGACTCGCTCCAGAGCCTCAACATCCTTCTTGTGCTGAGGGGCCCAGAACTGAACACAGGATTCGAGGAGCAGTCTCACCAGTGCCGAGTACAGAGGGAGAAGAACCTACCTGGCCCTGCTGGTCACATTGTTTCTGATCCAAGCCAAGATGCCATTGGCCTTCTTGGCCACCTGGGCCACTGCTGGCTCATGTTCAGAAAGCAGAGCTTCGATATGGATGAAATTTGGTGTGGATCAGGCCTCTCCAGAACCATACTGGCCACCCTGGAGGAAGTCAGAATCATTGAATCACAGGATGGTTCATGTTGGAAGGGACCTTAAAGTCCATCCAGTTCTACCCCCTGGGCCAGGGCCTCCCCACCCTCACTGCAAAAC
This sequence comes from Piaya cayana, assembly GCA_013389865.1. NCBI lineage: Eukaryota > Metazoa > Chordata > Aves > Cuculiformes > Coccyzidae > Piaya > Piaya cayana. The sequence continues at coordinate 6,830 of WAAB01021371.1, forward strand.
ATTTCTTCATGAGATGTCATCTCAATCTTGCAGCAGCTGAAAACCCTTTCCCCTCATCCTATCCCTGCACTCCCTGATCAAGAGCCCTTCCCCAGCTTTCCTGGAGCCCCTTTCAGCACTGGAAGCTGCTCTAAGTTCTCCCTAGAGCCACCTCTTCTCCAGGCTGAACAACCCCAACTCTCTCAGCCTGTCCTTATACAGAAGGTGCTCCAGCCCTAGGACCATCTCCATGCCCTCCTCTGGACCCGTTCTGAGAGCTCCGTGTCCCTCCTGTGCTTAGGACTCCAGAACTAGTCGCAGGCTCCAGGTAGGGTCTTACGAGAACAGAGCAGAGGGGCAGAATCCCCTCCTTCACCTGCTGGTCCCACTGCTGTGGATACAGCTCAGGAGACAGTTGCTCTCTAGGCTTTTGAGTACCCATCACCGGCTCACATTGCCATCATTTTCCAAATCTTTATTGTAAATAAAGTCTGCGACATTGCAGGAGGCTTCCCAGGGGCCTGGAGCCGAGCGAGGAGCACACGGCGTCTCAGTCCGCGGTGTCTCCGGCAGCGGCGACGGTGGCTCCCCGAGTGCGTGCAAAGCAGAAGCGCGAGACGAGGCGCAGGCGTTCGGGGGGCATCGAAGCCCCCAGCCCCGGCCCGGGCCCCATCCCGGCTGCGGGTGGTGGTGCGGAGCGAGGCGGTGCGGGACGGCGGTGCGGCTGGCAGGGGGAGTTGGTGCGGCTGGGGGTGCCACCACCCCGGTGTGCTTGTCCCCCGCCTCGTGCCAGGATGGGGCGCGTGGCACAGCCTGCTGGGGGGCTGTGGGTTTGGCTCTGGAAGCACTGGGAGCACCCCCAGCCCGGCCGTGGGCCCTCCTGGCCTCAGCAGCGGCACCACTCGACCTTACAGCATTAAAATCATTAAGAAAACCCCAATATTTATATATATATATATTACTGTTCCCAAACCCAGTGACAATGGTGCTTTCTTGCTCTGAAATGGGCGTCCCCTCACTGTGGGGACCACCCGGCACTGTGGGGACATTGTGGTGACAGTGCTAGAGAGTGGGGAGGGGGCTGTTGGTCCAGATCCCCCTCTCCCCGGTGCCCATGGTGGCCTCAGGTCCCCAAGTCCCCCAGCCCAAGCCTGGGGACACCCAGCCAACCCCATCCTGCTGTCCCCTCCCAACACCCTGGCACGGCACTGGCTTCTCTGATGCCACCGCAGCAAAGCCTGGATTTAGGGACACCCTTGGTCACCCCAGCTCCACGGCAAAAGTGGTGGGCACAGACGCTGGCTGAGGGAGAGGATGGAGGGGATGCCCCACATCGTTGTGGGCACGAGATGAGTCTCATCCCCCCGGTGTCCCCTAAGTGTCACCGGGTCAGTCTCGGCTCCAACACTGGGTGGCACCAGGGGTGGGCAGAGGCCATGTGGGCTCACGGTGCTCCATGGTGCTGTGGGTCGAGTGGCCCTGCTGAGCTACCCCATGCAGAGTGACATGTGTTCTGGGGCTGGGTGACACCTGCCTGCCTCAGGGACTAGGGGACACATCCCACCCACCCGCCGTGGGGCTGGGGACACTTTCCACCTACCTTCCATAGGGACAGGAGGACACGTTCCACCCCTCTGCTATGGGGACAGTGACACGCGTGCCACCAGCCCAGGGCTTACCCTGTATCCCCAGCCACCCCAGGGTGGTCTCTGCTCTCACCTGCTTCCCTGCCCCAGTCCCAGTGCCACCAGTTTGGGGTTCACCTGCCTGAGCTGGGGAAGGGTGGGCACCCCCTGCCCTAGGGAGAACCTAGGTGGTCCCCACCACTGGCACTGGGGGGCAGAGGGGGACGTGCCCCACACTGGGGGCTGCTGAGCCTCTTTGCTGGGGAGGGGGGGACATTTGCGAGTGCAGACCTGGCCCCCATGAACCCCCCTCACCCCAGACCTGGCATCTGGGGCGGGAGGGAAAGGACTCCTAGACCCTGAAATGGGGAGGGCTGAGAGACACTTGTCTTGTACTGGGGCACAGTGGCCTGGTACTGGGGTACACAGGCCTGGTACTGGGGCAGACTGGCCTCAGACTGGGGTACACTGGCCACATACTGGGGCAGACTGGCCGTGTACTGGGGCAGATGGGCCTCATACTGGGGTACAGTGGCCTGGTACTGGGGCAGACTAGCCTCAAACTGGGGTGCACTAGCCTCAAACTGGGGTACACTGGCCTCATACTGGAGCACATTGGCCTGGTCCTGGGGGCACAGCGGTACTGGGGCAGGCTGGCCTCAAAGGCCCCAGAGCTGGAAGATGGTGATGGGGGCTGTGGGGTGGGGTCCCTGCTCGCCCCCGCAGGTACATTCATCCCGGTGCGGCGGCGCCGGGGCTGGGGGTACATTCGTGGGGGTCAGGGGGGGCCAAGGCCCCGGCGCCCCCCCCCCCGGCTCTCCTCCTCGGCCGGACGCTCTCGGACGCCCCATTTAATTGCTGTTAATGAGGCGCTGGGAAGGAGGGGGGGAAGCGGGGCGCCCTGGCCCCGCTTAAGCCCCCCCGGACCTGAAACACAGAATTGGGGTGCGTTAAGTGTGGGGCTGTGACACGGGGGGGACACACGGGGGGACACTGAGCCGAAAAGAGCCAGCATAAAGGGGGGCTGCCGCCAGGCCCCCCCCAACCCCGCTGTCTCTTTTCAGCTGTTGGGGGGCACAGAGATGGAGACAGCACGGCCGGACACACAGCGACACGGACAGACGGGCTCCCACGCCGCCGGGCTGCCGGACGGTGACGGTGACAGTGAGGGTGACGAGGAGACGATGGGGGGGGTTGGTTACACTCCCTGCTGCGCCGGGTCGTACCTTCCTCGGCGAATGTTCCTTGGGGGGTGGCGGGGGGAGAGGAGATGAGCGTTAGTGCCACCCCTCTGCCCCTGCTGTGACCCCCCCATCACCGGCTGTCCCCCGGTGTCCCTGCTCCCACGGGTGGCAGCCGTGTCCCAGCGCCAGACAGGAGCACACACCAGGGTGGGGGTCACTGACACAACCCCCCTGTCCCCATGCTGGGGGACAGACACGAGCGGGACCGAGCAAGGGGTCAGGGTGACAGTGACCCCCTCCTCAGGATACGTGCAGGCAGGGACAAGGGAGCAGGCAGGGATAAGGGACCAGACATGGCCAGGGGCCCAGGAAAGGAGAAGGGAGCAGGCAGGGACCAGGGGACAAGGCAGGGACAAGAGGACAAGGGACCAGGCACAGCCAAAGGCCCAGGATAGAAGAAAGGAGCAGGCAGGGACAAGGGGACAAGGGGAACAGGCATCCCCAGGCGCTGCCCAGCTAGGGGGCACTGGCAGAGCCCCGACCCTAGGGTGCCTGCATGTCCCCAAGAGGGCAGGGGTCTGGCCCTGGCGTGGTGACACTGAACGGGGGGACACGGCCAGTGACAGTGGTGGCAGCAGAGGGGACAAGCCATGCGGGCTGCTTACTTAAATCCCCAGCCTGTCCCCCCTAGGACGATGGCAGCCACCAGCACGGCCCCCGCGATGGAGCCGATAATGATATTGGTGCCACTGGGACCTGTGATAGAGGGGACAGGGAGGAGGGGACAGGGACACACATCAGTGGGGGGGACATAGGGACACAGCCCCTGGGCAGCCCCGGCAACGTCAGGACCTGGGGGGACGTGGGGGGACAAGACCCAGCTGTGCCCAGCTGAGTTGCGGCACCGGGAGGGGATGGTGACACTGGGGACAAAGCAGGGCCCCGTGGGGACCAGGGACAACAGGGACATGGGGAGTTCCCACTGTGGGGTGCACGGACCCTTGTAGCGCTCCGTCTCCCCGGTGGGCTTTGGTTCTGGGATGGGGTCGTGGACGCTGCAGTCCTTCCCCGTCCACTCCGCCCGGCAGATGCATTTGCCCTCGTTGCTGCAGACCTGCGAGGGGATGGCGTCACTCCCTGACTGCCTCGACCTCCCTGGGGTCCCCGCTGTCCCCTGCTGGGTCCCTCACCCCGTGGTCGAAGCAGATCTTCCCATCCCAACTGCCGGGGCAGGAGCTGAAGTTAAAGGCGCTGGCTGGAAGGCATTTGTGGTCGAGACACAGCATGCCAGGGCCGCAGGGCGTCCCATCCTCCACGTAGCTCAGGTCTGAGCCATCCACCAGCTGCACGTGGCCTCCCCTGCACCGGGAGGGCGAGAGCGGGTGACATTGGGACGCCCCCACCCTGGAGACATCCCCATCCCCGTGGCGGTGGCACCCACCTGCAATCCACGTAGCGGTTCTGGTGGAAGAAGGTGGTGGTGGCGATCTCGCCGCTGAGCTCGCCCAGCCGCGGGGCACCCGAGATGTTGGCACAGAGGAGGAAACCGCACAAGACGTCCCTGCAAGGCACCGGCGGCATCGCTAGCAGGCGGGTGGCACCCCAGAGGGGACACGAGGGACGGGGCTCACTCACTGCTTGTTGCACTGCAGCCAGCCCGGCCCCTCGCGCCCGCAGTTGCCCCTCTCGGTCCCCTCCACGTTGAGCTTCTCGTAGCAGAAGCGCTCAGCCGAGCCTGGGTGATATCGGATGTCACACGCACATCACCTGTGCGTCACCTGCTCATCACCCTCTGTCCCCTCTGCCCCGGCGAAGCCTCCCCAGGGCTGGCACTTACTGCGGCCCCACAGCGCGTTGCACTGCCGGTCTCTGGTTTTGCAGCGCCCACCGTAGCATCGGCCCTGGGGGGCGAGGAGAGGGGAAACGGCACTGCAGGCGCCTCGTGGGAGGAAACGGTGCACGGGCCACAGCCACGGGCAGGATACGGGGACCACGGGTGGGATACGGGGACTACAGGTGGGATACGGGGAGCACAGCCAAGCGTGGAGAGGAGGGACCGTGTCCCAGCTGGCACAGTGATGAACCAGTGCATGGGGAGGGTTCACATGTCCCGAGGACCCCGGCTACTGCTCACCCCCAAACCCACACCCTTGCACGTGGCTCAGTGATGCCCAGTCACCATGATGCTGGTGGAAAGGGGCTACTCTCCACAGCCAACTCACCATGGGACAATTCTACACAGCCAACTATGTGTGGGGAAGGTTAGGGTTAGGGTTAGGGGTTCCCCATGTAGATTTAGCCTTTCAGAGAGTTGGACATGTAGAGCATCCTGCGGCACATTGGCCACAGAGAGTTGTCCTAGAACAGGGTATTGGAGCCCTCAGGGACATGCTGGAGCCCAAGGGATGAGTCCAACCCCACAGGACATGTCAGAGCCCCAGAGGAGGTTCTTCAGCCCATGGGGACACGCTTGAGCTCACTGGGATGTGCTGAAGCCTGTGGGGACATACTGGAGACCAAGAGATGTGTCTAACCTCCTGAGCCCATGAGGACATGCTGGGGCCCATGGAACTTTTCTACCCCACAGGACATGCCAGAGGCCCATGAGACATGCCTGAGCCCATGGGGGACATGTCAGAGCCTACACGGATGTGCCTGAGTTCCATGGGATTTGCCCCAGCCCCACAGGATGCACCCAGGCCCACAAGGACATGCTGGAGCCCAAGAGATGTGCCAACTCCACAGGACATGCCAGAGCCTGATGGGATCTGTCAGAGCCCCACAGAATATGCTGGAGCCCACAGGGACATGCCCGAGCCCCATGGGATTTGTCCAAGCCCCACAGGACATGTCTGGGTCCATAAGGACATGCCAGAGCTCACAGGGATGTGCCAGAACCTTATGGCCGTGTCCCACCACACCGGGCTGGACTCACCTGCTCGTTTTCACAGAAGTAGCCATCCAGCTTGTGGAGGTTGGGGGGACACTGCAGGGACATGGGGAAGAGGACGGGTGATGCCATGTGGCCCCACGCTGAGTCCCCCCGTGTCCCTCCCGTCCCGGCTCACCTGGCTGGAGTCACCAGTGCAGGTCTCAGGGATGTCACACTCGTTCACAGCTTCCCGGCAGGACACGCCACGCGGCTCGTACTGCACTCAGGGATGAAGCCGCCACGTCAGAAGCCCACGGCACAGGAACCGTGGTGGCTTGCAGGATCTGGCCCCGCCGGCCACCGGCTCCCCCCTGCCCCGCACCTTGCAGCCTTTGCAGCAGAGCCCGTCGCTGCACATGGCGTCGTGGGTCAGTGTGCACTTCTTGCAGCAGTTGCCCCCACTCCTCGCGCACTCCTGCTGGGACAGTGACCAGTACGGTTCGGCACAGCCTGGCACAGCACAGCAGCCGCTCGGCAATGCCAACAGCCCCAGCACAGCATGGCACAACAGGCACTCGGCAATGCCAACAGCCCCAGCACGGCACAGCACATCACATGGTTGTTTAGCCTGGAGAGGTGGAGGCTGAGGGGAGACCTCATTGCTCTCTNCGCCTTCCCCTGGAGGGGTTTAAGGTGTGGGTGGATGAGGTGCTGAGGGACATGGTTTAGAGATTGGTGGGAATGGTTGGACTCGATGATCCAGTGGGTCTCTTCCAACCTGGTGATTCTATCATTCTATGATCAACTACCTGGCAATGCCAACAGCCCCAGAATGGCACAGCGAGCAGCCCCCGGTCCCTGCTCACCGCCAGAGAGCCGCAGTCGCACTCCTCTCCTGCCTCCACGAAGCCGTTGCCGCACTCCGGAGGGTCCAGGAGCTGCCGGGGTGGAGGAAATGGTGAGATGTCCCAAAAGGAAAATGCTGCTGTGAGCCCCCCAGAAAGGGGATCACATCCCCAGGGGAACACCAGGACCCTCCCGATTGCTGGTGCTTTGCTGTGAAGAGTAAGGGTCCAGCTCTGTCCTGCACTGGGGACCCTGGGTTTGATGCCAGTGCTGTTCCCTCAGACATGGCAGGGCCTGGGGGCACCACGAGTCCCGAGAGCCCCTTGGTGCCACCCTGGACCCTGCGTGGCACCAGGAGGGGCCATTACCTTGAGGGGTTTGTTGAAGAGGCAGCTGCCACGGCCGTCCTGCAGGAACTGGTTGTACTCGTCGATGCTGCAGCGGGAGAACTTCCGCGGGAGGTAATACCTGCGGCGTGGGAGCCACCGTCACCCCCCTGTGCCACTGGGGGGGCATCGCCAGGCACGGCTGTCACCCAAACCGGCTGCCACCCAGGAGTAGTGACCCTGGGGAGGGCGGCAATGCCACCCTGAGCACACACCCACCCTGTATCCTCCATGATGCATCCCAGCCACGAGTCTGGACACCGGCAATCCCCTGGGAGGAGAGGAGAGGGGCTGGGGGGGCAGCTGTCCTGCCTCCAGCGCGGTGGCACCGCGGTGTCCCCCGGCTTGTCCCCATCCCGCTGCCGGGGGGTGGTGGGTACCTGCCGCCGTGCGGTGCTTGTTCCACATCATCCCCACGTTCTGCCCCAGCGTCTGCGCCAGCGTCACCGCCATGGCAGCCACATTGCCGTACTGCGTGGGAGGGTCATAGAATCATAGAACAGAAGAGAATCACCAGGTTGGAAAAGACCCCCCAGATTATCGAGTCCAACCATTCCCTTCAATCACTAAACCATGTCCCTCAGCACCACAACCACCTGTCCCTTAAACCCCTTCAGGGAAGGTGACTCAACCCCCTCCCTGGGCAGCCTCTGACACTGCCCAATCACCCTTTCTGTCAAACATTTTTTCCTAATGTCCAGCCTGAATGTCCCCTGGTGGAGCTTGAGGCCATTCCCTCTCGTCCTGTCCCCTGTCACTTGGAAGAAGAGCCCAGCTCCCTCCTCTCCACAACCTCCTTTCAGGTAGCTGTAGAGAGCAATGAGGTCTCCTCTCAACCTCCTCATAGGGCCTGTTCTCCAGCTCCCTCACCAGCTTTGTTGCTCTTCTCTGGACTCGCTCCAGACCCTCAACATCCTTCTTGTGGTGAGGGGCCTACAACTGANCCAGCCTGTTCAGATCCCTTTGGAGCCTCCCAACCCTCCAGCAGATCCAGCTTCCACCCAGCTTAGTGTCGTCTGCAAACTTGCTCAGGGTGCACTTGATGCCTTCATCCAGGTCATTGATAAAGACATTGAACAGGGCTGGACCCAGCACTGAGCCCTGGGGAACCCCTCTTGTCACTGGCCTCCAGCTGGAGTTAACTCCATTTCCCACCACTCTCTGGGCCCTCCAGCCAACCAGTTTTCCCTGTAGGGAAGCTCATGTCCCCATCCCAGACCAGAGAGGGATCTGGCAGCACCCACCTCGTTGATGCCCCCAGCGTGGGTGGGTGAGCAGATGCCCCCCACGAAGGCAGCACCACTGCGGCTGCTCTGGAACGTCCGACCCCTGCAAGGAAGAGGACGGTGGGGACACGGACGGTGACTCCTGTCCCCAGTGAGGTGACACGGCCAAGAAGCTCACGAGAAGAGGTGGACGGTGTCACTCTGCTCCACCAGCCCCTCGTGCCGGTACTTCACGAACTCGTTCAGGGTCTCCAGGGAGTCTTCCCCCATGCGGATCCGGTCCTCTGAGGCCCACGTCTCCATGGCCACCAGCACGATGCGGGTGTTGAGCTGCTCCTTGTAGATCTGTGGGGGCAAGGGGACAGGTCTGGGGACAAACCCACCAGAGACAAAACCCATGGGGACAAATGCATGAGGCGCTAAGGACAAATTACCTGGGGACAAACCCATCAGGAGCTGGGGGCAACCTCCATGCACTGAGGACAAGACCCCCAGGGTCAAAACACCCCATTAAGATCAATTCACCATGGACAAACCCACCAGGCACTGGGGACAAATCCCTCCAAGGATGAGCCCACCAAGAACAAACTCCTAGGGGACAATCCCACCAGGTGCCAGAAACAAACCCAACAAGGACAAACCCACCAGAAAGAAACCTGTCAGGCACTGGGGACAAAATCCCAGTGGGAGAAGCCCACCAGGCGATGGGAACAACCTCCCTCAGGGATGAACCCACCAGCCACTGATGACAAATCCCCACTGGACCACGAACCCACCCAATACTGGGGACAAACCCACCACGGATGAACACAGGGGGCACTGGGGATATCCTCCCATTTCCCCTCCTCCAGGGACAAGCCCACCAAGGACAAATACCTGGAATGAACCCCCTGGGGACAAACCCACTAGGTGCCAGAGACCAAACCCTCTCACCATGTCAGCCAGGTTGACTACGGACTTGGCGAAGTTGCTGGTGAGAACCACGGATTTGCGGAGCTGCAGGAACTGGGGGCACCAGGGGCCTGGTTAGGGTGGAGTGGCCGCCCCGACCCCTAACCCCCTGGCCCCGGGAGCCCCACGCTTACCAGCTGGTGGTCGTTCACCACCGCCAGCTCGATGTACTTGGTCTCGCTGTGCACTGTGTGCTGGGCTCGGCGGACCTGCCGGCGAGAAGCAGCCTCTGAGCTGACCCGGTAAGATCCACCCGCTGAGCCCCAGCCAAGCGGCTTTGTGAGCCCTTTGGAGCCCGGCAGGATCCTGGGGATGCCTGGAGCAGAGTGGGCTCAGAGCGGGTTGCCAGAGGATCCCCAGGGCATCTCTCAGCTCGCACAGGAGCACCCACGCTCGCCAGCACCTGCAAACCAGCCCTACCGACCTGCCGCCGCCGCCGCAGCTTCGGTAACCCGTCTGCAAGACGCTGGGGCAGCGCAGGGAAGAGGCAGTCTGGAGGGAAGGGACAGAGTTGGTGGCACGCAGGTCACGGAGCCAGAGCCACCATTGTCACCAGCCCTCGGGTATGAGAGTCAGACGCACACAAGGACTCACCCGGCCAGGGACAGCTGGGGACACGCTGGACAACATGTGGTTGAAGGCCCTGCCGCGGGGAGATAAGCAGTGGGGAGGGAGAACTGCCACATCCCCTTGTCCCCAAGGCTGTCCCCAAGCCACAGTCACACCTGCTGTGCCGCAGTGGGGAAACTGAGGCAGGGCCACGGGTGCCCCCCACTCACCTGCCTGTGCTCGGTGCCCACCTGGGGCTCGATCAGGTAGGTGGCCCGACCGTCGGAGAAGACCCCGCTGCAAAGGGACATGGAGGTGACAGTGCAGAGGGACGCAGCCCCTCCAGCCCCCCTTTTCGGCCGTACTCACCGCAGGCCCTGGCAGCTGGAGAGAGCGGCGAAGGAGCGCGGCTGCCCCCGGATCCGGCCCTGGTAGTAGCAGTGCTCCCCGGCACCCTGCACGAGAGGTGCCCCTGGGTCCATCCTGCACGGTGCTGCGCAGGCACAGACCCCTCTCTGGCATCCCCAGGCGGGTGGCTCTGTGGTTGGGTTGGGGAGCGTGGTGCCCACGGCACCCAGGTGGGACCCTGCCACCCTGGCACGGCTGGCAGCACCCTGGGCGTCCCCTGCGTGAGGGGCATCCCCACCACCCTGCAGGGCTGCAGCCGGGGACAGGGGGCACCCCAGGAACCCAGGGTCGGGGGGCTGAGCGGCTGGTGGCACTCCTGGGTTTCTGCCAGACCAGGAAACAGGCACCGTGACACCAGCACTGGCACGGCACGGATGGCATGGGTAATGGAGCATGGCACGGTACAGCATGGAAAAATGTGGCACTGTGGCACAGCCCAGCAGAATAGAGCACAGTATGATCCATCAAATGGATGAGGGAAAGGCTGTGGATGGATCTTCCTGGACTTCAGTAAAGCCCTTGACAGAGTCTCTCCCAGCATTCTGCTGAGGGAAATGTCACCTCTGGCCTGGCCAGGCGCACACTCTCCTGGGTGGAAAACTGGTTGGCTGGAGGGCCCAGAGAGTGGTGGGAAATGGATTTAATGGGGTCCTGCACTTGGGGCACAACAACCCTGAGCGGCTCCAGACTAGGAGAAGTCTGGCTGGAAAGTGCCTGGAGGAGAAGGACCTGGGGGTGTTGGTTGACAGCGACTGAACATGAGGCAGCAGTGGCCCAGGTGGCCAAGAAGGCCAGTGGCATCCTGGCTAGGATCAGAAACGGTGTGACCAGCAGGTCCAGGGAGGTTCTTCTCCCTCTAGACTNAAAAATTTTTCAGGGAAAGGGTCATTGGGCACTGTCAGAGGCTGCCCAGGGAGGGGGTTGAGTCACCTTCCCTGGAGGGGTTTAAGGGACGGGTGGACAAGGTGCTGAGGGACATGGGTTAGTGATTGATGGGAATGGTTGGACTTGATGATCTGGTGGGTTTCTTCCAACCTGGTGATTCCTTGATTCTATGAATGTGGCAGGGCGCAGCACGGCATGCAGTGACACAGAGTGGCAGGGCGCTACACCCCACGCACAGCACAGGCCGGTTCGGCACAGCTTGGCACAGCTCGGTGTGCATCTTACCGTGCTGTGGCTGCCGTTGCCGCCCTCACCAAGGTGCCGTTCCACATAGTGAGAAGCTAGGAGGTGGCTGTGGTGGGGAGGGAGAGGAAGAAGAGGACAGAGCTGGCAGCGCCCTTGTGCCCCCCCCCACCACCCGTGCCCTTGGCATCGCCTGGCACTTGCCCCACTGCCCCCCAGCTCAGCCCCCCACGCCGCACCAGGGACCCCGGCACCTCCATCCACTCTCGTGCTGGGAGGCAGAAGTGGCCCCACAGCAGGTCACCCCAGCCCCTCGGCATGACCTCAGCCCCACAGCAGGCACCCCCTGACCAACAATAGATGCCCCCATCCCGTGGCTGCTGACCCCTGCCCCACCACTGGTGCCTCTCACCCCAAGGCGGGTGCCCCTAGTCCCACAGCAGGTGCCATCAGCCCCACAATAGGTGCCACCAGCCCCACAGCAGGAGGTCTCAGACCCACAGGGGTGCCCTCAGCCCCACAGTAGGTGCCCCCAACCCCACAGTAGTTGGCCTCAGACCCACAAGGGTGCCCCTAACCCCACAGTAGGTGCCCCCAGGCACACAATAGGTGACCCCAGCCCCACAACAGGTGCCACCAGCCCCACAGCAGGAGGTCTCAGACCCACAGAGGTGCCCTCAACCCCACAGTAGGTGCCCCCAGCCCCACAACATGTGCCACCAGCCCCACAGTAGGTGCCCCCAGCCACACAATAGGTGTCCCCAGCCCCACAACATGTGCCACCAGCCCCACAATAGGTGCCCCCAACCCCACAGTAGGTGCCGCCAGCCCCACAATAGGTGGTCTCAGATCCACAGGGCTGCTCCCAAGCCCCCAGCAGGTGCCACCAGCCCCAAGGTAGGTGCCCCCAGCCTCACAGTAGGTGGCCTCAGACCCCACAGCAGATGTCACCAGCCCCACAGCAGATGGTCTCAGACCCACAGGAGTGCCCCCAACCCTACAGCAGGTTCCCTCAGTCCCACAGTAGGTGCCCCCAGCCCCACAAGAGGTGGTCTCAGACTCACAGGGGTGCCCCCAACCTCCCAGCAGGTGCCCCCAACCCCACAGGAGGTGGACTCAGACCCCCTGGCAGGTGCCCCCAGCCCCACTGGCACCCCGTGCCCTGCTCACTGGTTCAGGCGGAGGTCGAGGGTGAAGGCCAATCCAAAGGCGCGCACCACGAAGCTCACCTGCGCCAGGTGCAGCCCCTGCAAGAGAGTGGAGCCATCACCCCCTGCCACGGCCCGCAGGGAATGGGAAAAACCGAACAAACAACAAAAACCCCAACCCAAACCTGCAGCCACCAGAGGTCACTTTTATCTATCACCCCAAACATCACACGTAAAGGAAAAGGCTGGGGTTTCACCTCAGATCATGGCTCTGCAGCACTGGTAGGACCCCATGTTCCCCTCCTCGGGACTGAGGTGGGATGGGGGCTGCCAGAGTGTCCCTCCCTGACCCAGCACAATTGCAGCGATGCTGAGCGGTGCTGAGCGGTGCTGAGCTTGGCTTCACCCGCCCTGCGGCGCCTGGTGCTCCTGACCTAATTCCTGCTCGCAGCAGCGGGACCCGCGTGCTGCGGTGCTTGAGACCTGCCAAACTCACCACACAGGTGGGGGTCCCCACGGCAGCTCGGCCTCCGCCAGAGCCCCCCCGGGATGAAATCAGCAACCAGAGGAGCCAAACTGTTCCCGGGGTGCCCCATGTCCTCGCTGGCACCTGGGCACAGTGCAGGATGGGGACATGGGGACGAGGACACTTGTGCCACCATGGGAAGGGGACACGATCCTCACGAGGGATCCAAGCATGGATCCAGCAGGATGCCCAGCTCCGTCCCTCCTGGCTGAGCCCCCCAGCAGCCTGAGCCCCCCCCCCGGCATTTCCCGGCATCTGGCGCTTTTACTCCAGGCTGGCTTTAAATCACCTTTGTGGGAATTGCAGCTCATTATTTTTGCCTTTTATCCGGTGAGGTTTGTGGGGGGATCGATGCGCGCCGGGTTCCGCGGCCGCCACGGCAGCTTTGAAAGCATCGACCACCCCGCCGTGCCGGATGGGATGCAGGTGCCGGCGCCCCGAAACGCCGGCTGAGCTGGCGGCGGGGTGAAGGTCACCGGCCAGCGCAGATGCACCGAGGCCAGGGGGGATGGAAAAGGCTGGAATTGGGGGGATGGAAACAGCTGGGATTGGGGGGGTGGAAACAGCTGGAATGAGAGGGATGGAAATGGCTGGGATTGGGGGGATGGAGATGGCTGGAATTTGGGGGTCAGCACTGGGTGGGATGCGTAGGATGCTCCACGTGGCCTGCATCCATCCTTCCCGGAGCCATAGGCCCATTCGTTCCACAGAATCCCCCTGCCTGCTCCCATTTCACCTCTCCTGGCACCAGATTTAGTGGGATTTCATGGCACCAGAAGGGATGGAGCTGGCACAGTCCCGTGGGATGGAGTCTCCAGTTCAGGATGCTGGTGGCCACACGAGTGTGACCACACTGGCCATGGCCACCGCCTGGGACCCTGCCCACCCAGGGACACGGGAAAGGGAGCGGCCGCGGGGTTCGCTTACCGGGCCTCCTCCTCCTCCTCCTGCTCCTCCAGGCTCATTGCGGACCCTGGTGTCCAGCTGGTGCTTCTGGACCTCCCCTCCCGAGCTCCGTCCCACCAGCCGCCTGGGGTGGGTGAGCTGGGAGACCACCTGCCCGTCGGGCCATGCCCGGGGGAGCCGCCGGGGCAGCGAGGTGGCCTGCACGGAGAGACCTGCCAGAGAGGGGACCCGGTGACAGCCCGGGGGGGGCTGGGGACACGGGGTGGGGTGGAGAAGGGGACATGGAGGGGGTGGAGAAGGGGACATGGTCTGGGGAGGACCCAGGCTGGCACAACATCCCAAAGTCCCAGGTGTCCAGGGATGTGGAGGGTGAGGACAGGGATGGTGTGGGTGGCAGGGGGACATGGGAGGACATGGGGGGACACAGCGGGGGCACACGGGTAGGACGCTGTGTCCAGGAGGGGAAAGACAGGGAGCGTGGGGTGGGGGTGCCCGGGACACATATGGGGACAAATCTGGGAGGGGATGCCCAGGGGTCAGTCCTGCGTGGTGGCAGCGACCCAGAGGGGACACCCCGAGGGGGGCACCGGGAGGGGACAGCCAGGGAGCACAGGCTGGGGGCCCTGGGGACACCTTTGGGAGCCCCTGGACCGTGTCACATCCTGGAGGGGACAGCAGGGGACACGGGTGGCCAGTAAAGCGACACATCCCGGAGGGGGGCACCCAGGAACACCTGGAGGATGGGACACAGCAGTCCTGGGGGACACAGCGGGGATGGGGGGGTGCAGGGTGACCTCCCGGAGGGGATAGGGGGGCTGATATGGGGACACATCCCAAGGGGACACGGAGGTGGCTCTGGGGACACCCAGGGGACACGCAGGGGACAGGGTAGCCGGGATGGGGACACATCCCAGGGGGATGCGGGGGCTGCTGCGAGGGCACCTGG
>WAAB01021371.1:22330-34458 GCA_013389865.1 Piaya cayana
TCCCCCCTTCCAGTACATAATAGCCCCCCCAGTATGGAACAGCCTCCCCTACCAGTATGGAAAAGCCCCCCCAGTATGGAACAGCCCCACCAGTATGGAACAGCTCCCTCGCCAGTATGGAACAGCCCTCCCCAGTGCGGGTTCACCACAACCAATAGGGAACATCCCCTACCAGTATGGGATCCCTGCAACCAGTCTGGAACAGCCATTACAGTATGGGATCCTCTCACCTGTACTCAACTCCACCGCCCCCCCAAGCTGTAAGGTTTCCCCCCAGCCAGTCCCAGTCTTCCCAGTCAGTATGGAACACACTCCCCCAGTACCAGATTCCCCCAACCAGTCCCAGTCCCCCACTGGTACTGGGCCCACCAGCTGGGGCTGGGCCGCTCCAGTCAGCACAGGACTCCCCTCCACCAGCACCTCCCCTGCTGGAACCGGAGCCTCCCAGCTCCGAGCCCCATGGTGAGGGACACCCAGACCCGCACAGGGGCTGGAGGTGGGACACGGACCTCCTGGTTACCACCAGCCCCAAGCTCTGCTCCCCAGGGCCAGGAGATGAGGGGCATGGCTCAGCCACTATGGCACCCCGAGGGTCCCCCAAGGCATCCCAGAGGCCCTCCAAAGGCCCCAGAGCACCCCAACTAGTCCAAGGAGCTGGTCCTGAACCCCCAGGTCACATCCCTCCTCCAGGACAGCACATTCCACCCCACAAGGAGCGGCTGAGGGGGCTGGGGGTGTTTAGCCTGGAGGAGGTTGAGGGGAGACCTCATTGCTCTCTGTAACTGCCTGAAAGGAGGTTGTGGAGAGGAGGGAGCTGGGCTCTTCTTCCAAGGGACAGGGGACAAGATGAGAGGGAATGGTCTCAAGCTCCACCAGGGGAGGGTCAGGCTGGACATTAGGAAAAAAATTTTCATGGAAAGCGTCATTGGGCAGTGTCAGAGGCTGCCCAGGGAGGGGGTTGAGCCGCCTTCCCTGGACGGGTTTAAGGGATGGGTGGACAAGGCACTGAGGGACATGGGTTAGTGATTGATGGGAATGGTTGGACTCGATGATCCGGTGGGTCCTTTCCAACCTAGTGATTCTGTGATTAAACGCTGCTGACTCACTTTGTGTCAGCCCTCCAGTGCTGCCTTGGATTGGGCTGAAGCCTCCTCCCCACCATGACACTCCTCTCAGGTAGTTATAGAGAGCAATGAGGTCTCCCTTCAGCCTCCTCGTCTCCAGGATAAACACCCCCAGCTCTCTCAGTTGCTCCTCTTGTTCTCCAGCCCCTTCACTAGCTTCGTTGCTCTTCTAGAATCAGACCCCATGACTCTGGGCTCTTGCCCAGGCCTGGCCCACCCTCCTGGGCAAAGAACCTTCCTTCTCCCTAACCTGATCCTCAGAATTTCTAGCCTGGGACACGGCCCCACCAAAAGGTCAGCTCCATCTTACCGTGAGCTGCCCTTGGAGAAGTCACAGGCTGCTTTGGACACCCCTCAGCCACCTCTTGGCAAGACAAACCCAGCCCCGCCCCCACCTCCTCTCCTTGGCCATGTCCAGGTGAGGCCTAGAGCCTCCACCAGCTGCTCTCCAGTTTTTCCACATAGAATCACAGAATCACCAGGTTGGAAGAGACACGCCGGATCATCGAGTCCAACCATTCCCATCAATCACTAACCCATGTCCCTCAGCACCTCATCCACCCGTCCCTTAAACCCCTCCAGGGAAGGTGACTCAACCCCTCCCTGGGCAGCCTCTGCCAGTGCCAAATGACCCTTTCCATAAAAAATTATTTCCTGATGTCCAGCCTGAACCTCCCCTGGAGGAACTTGAGGCCATTCCCTCTTTGCCTGGGGCCACCTCTGTGCTGGGAAAAGGTGCTNATCACCAAGTCCAACCATTCTTATCAAATCCTAAACCATGTCCCTCAGCACCTCATCCATCCATCCCTTAAACCCCTCCAGAGAAGGTGACTCAACCCCCTCCCTGGGTAGCCTCTGACAGTGCCTAACGACCCTTTCTGTGAAGAATTTTTTCCTAATGTCCAGCCTGAACCTCCCCTGGAGGAACTTGAGGCCATTCCCTCTTTTCCTGGGGCCACCTCTGTGCTGGGAAAAGGTGCTTCACACCATCTGCTGCCCACGTTCCTCCAGCCAAGCACAGGGTGATGTGACCAGAGTCACCGCTGTCCCCCATCCAGCCTGGTGCCACCCTCACCCAGATCCTTCCCAGCGAGGCTCCTGCCCAACCACCTCCAGCAGACACTCCCCGCAGTTTCATGTCAGGCCCCCAGACAAGTTTTACCCAGCAGAGCAGGATCTCATCTTCCATTTTATTTCAAAGTTGAAAAGTTTGTTAAAAACAACCAACCAACCAACCCCTTAAGCAAGTCGGTACCAAACAGCTGCGAGCACCAAGGGCCAGCAACCCCAAAGCACACAGAGAACACAGATCTCACCCTGAGCCCTCTTCTCCTCTCCAAGGGCTGGGTGAGAGGAGGAACAGGCCCTGCTCTCAATCTGGAAGCGCAAAGAGCATGTTCCTGCTGAACAGATGCTTCCAGAGAAAGGCCATCTTGCCAGGAGGCCCATGAGGGGCTACAGGAGGAAGCCATTGGCTCTAAACTACAGCAGCAGAGAGGATTCCAGCTCCTGGTGGAGCCAAGGACAGTAAAACCACCACCTCAACCATCAGCTCCCAATGGGGAAAGCTGCCCAGGTTGCCCGTGGAGCCTGGAGACCATCATGCAGCCGAGTCCTCACCCCGGCTCTTGGCTGTCCCTCCTGGTCCTGATGGGGAGGAGGGTGGCTCATCAAATCCTTTTCCAGTCCTTTCACAGTTCCCAGTGAGGGCCCAGAGGCCAGCCAGGAGGTGGTTCTAACTCATCCAGCTGCCAAGAGAGGTCTCAAACATGGAGAAAGAGGCTCCTTTGGTCTCCGGGATGCAGTTACGGCAGTTCTTGTCCTCTCTGCCTGCCCAGGTGAGCTCCGATTTCTGCTTTAGAACTGAGCAGAGCTGAGACTCGTAGCCACTGTCCCTCACGTTGACGTGTGTCCTTAGGAGCAAGGCCCTGTCCACAGACTGAATCCTGCTGTCCTGGACACCCGCTACTGTGGAGAGCAGCTGAACATCCCAGTCCGACTCAGACGAGCTTCTGCTGTGGTCAGGATCAGCCTCCTGGGTGCCAGGTGGAAGAGGCTGGAGGATGCCGGGGCAGGGAGCTCGGTCTTGGCTGTGGCCCGCGAGGTCAGGTAGCTCGGGTGCTATTTTTTGTGCTGCTCTGACACAGAGCGAGCAGCATCTGCCTTCAGCCACAGGCGATTTCGGAGAGGGCAACCGGCCAGCGTGACAGCTGGTCTTGCTCATTGTGCTCTCCAGATCCAGACTATTCGCATTTCTGGGTGCGTTTTCATTCTCCCCTCCGAGCTGCTTCCCTTGGGAACTCAGGTTCTCTCTGCTCCAGCCACACTCACTGACAGCGCTGACTGCAGCAGCCTCGGAGGGATCAAACCCCGCAGACGCAGCTTCAGGGGATGCCGGCTGCGACGCAGGATCCCCAGGGTTCCCGCATGGGCGCAGCTCCAAGCCAAGGGAGCTGCAAGGGCCCTTGGAGAGTTCCGTGCTTCCAGTTTCCACCACATAGGGCAGGCCCGGCTCAGACATCTGTCCCGCACTCTGCACTCTTATCCCACCATCCACTGAGCTTCTCTGCTTACACAAAAGGCCACCACCCAGCTCCAGCCTGGGCTTCTTTCCCACCTGGGGGCTCTGTCCAGAGGAGAGTCGGCGTTTCCTGGAGGCCACCAGTGCTTGTGGAGAACGGCCGACAGACCCAAGCGTTTGATGTTTACCAGGTTCAGATGAAGAAATAACCGCCTCTCCCACACGAGCGGCTGCTACACGAGTTGCCCAGCCCAGGTCAGGAGGCAAACCCGAATCCGCAGCCCCCACTGCAGCTTCCTCCGTGGTGCCACGCACGGCACAGAGCCCTCGGCTGACTTCTGCTCCCACAGGCAGCCCTACAGAGCCGTTCTCCAACAGCCGCTCTCCTCCTCCACCCTTACTGACCACGTCCCTGGGCAGGCAAGGGGAACATCCCTTGGTCTTCAGGCCACAATCACGCTCCGTATCAACTACAAGTTCCCCAGCACCGTGCTCAGGCTGCTGCCTTTTGTTTCCCAGCTCTGCCGTCAGCATCTCAGTTCCTCCAGTAACTTGTGCTTGAGGCACTAGGCGTTCATCTGTCAGTTGTGGCACCCTGAGAAGGACCATCAGTTAGTGCTCGTTCTCTCTAGGCCCACAACACCCTCCCCACAGCGAGATGAAGCTTTTTGTGCAGCACGGAATGCTTGATGCCCTTGCTCAGGAGGAGGTAAGAAATTCTAGACCAGTGAGGCTCAAACAACAACAGTTCCGCTGGCAGGAGAGATGAGCAGCACAAGGGATCTCTCGGCCTTCTCCACAGCCCAAGGTCTGGGCACGGGAGTGTGACAGAGAGTCATAGAATCATAAGGTTAGAAGAGAACCACTGGATCGAGTCCAACCATTCCCACCAGTCTCTAAACCATGTCCCTCAGCACCTCATCCACCTGTCCCTTAAACACCTCCAGGGAAGAAGAGGGGTTTGTGCCAGACACAGGGTGGAACAGATGGCCCCAGCTGCCCTTTCTCGTCTAAGAGGCACTAGAGGTCTGCAGGGAGTTCTCTAAAGCAGAGAAGCCACAGAAACTCAAAGAGAACATCTCCCGTAGCTTGTCTAAACCCTGCCTGGCAGGTGCCAGGTTGGTCCTACAGCCACAGCCTCCTGCCCCCTGCTCGTGGATTCCCCAGCACAGGGACCAGCATGGAGACCCAGGCCCTGTCCCCACGGGCGTGCCGCGCAGCACCATGATACCTTCTGACTCCAAGAGTTACCAGATTCGCGAACTTACTTGGCTGACTGCTCCACAAAGTTGTTGGTGAGCTGCGAGATGACCCGATCCACAGGGGCGTACTGGGAGTCGTCCAGGGCAAACCGCATATGCTGGGGGCTCTGGAGATGCTGGAAGGCGGCAGAGGCCCTTTTAGCAACACTTACCCTTTCGCAAGAGGGAAACGTGCAGTAACAGCCACCTCCCACAGCCTAACAGCTAGAGGGCAAACAGCCTTTTTTGCCAGATAGAGCTGCTGTTTGGAAGCGGATTTGGGAAACGTGGGCAATGCCGTTACCCTCGGCTGCTCACTGCGAGAGCTCTGTTCCCATAGAACCTGCGGATGAGGAGGCTGTGTCTGTAGCCAACAGCAGCACAGCCTTCCCCAGCAGCTGCTGAAAATGCAGACTCCAAATCCCTACTACCACTAAAGGCTGTTTATCTCTTCTAGGAGATAAAACCCACCTCTCTGCACCTTTTTAATCAGCCTGTGCCACCTGACTGCCATGGAGAGGGCTTCCCTCCACACAAGGCAGGTAACAGGATGATCCTCGTGGCTCTCCCAGCCCCAGAAACGAGCTCCAATCTTCAGGACTCTGTTTGCCCAGACCAGGAGGTCAGAGCAGAGCCACAACCATGACTGCAGCAACAGGGCTGGCCCTGCTGGACATCACACCAGACTTCCAAGAGTTCATGATAACAACAGGATTTACAAAGCACAGAGAGACCCCCATAACTTTCACAAGGAACCAGGTCCCAGGGAAACCTTTACCTTCTGCAGCTCTTCAAAGGTCTCCTGGCAGCACTCACAAAATCCCTTCCTTTTCTTCGGCACGGTGACCGCTGTGGACTGGGGGCTCTTCTTCCCCTCGCTGCGCCCCGGGCAGCCTTCTGCACCCCTGCAAGGCAACAGCAAAGCTCTTCCCCGCCCCGACTAGCAGATTCCCAGCCACTCACAAAAGGTCCAGAAAGGCCACGCTGGCTTGAGTCCCAGCTCTTCAAACCAGAACAGAAGGCGAGTGGTTCTCTAGACCCCAGAAGGGCAGGCGAGCTGGGTTAGAAACTCGCACAAGAAGCTACAACCTACCTGGCTTTGCAAGAATTCGATAGGCTTTTCAGAGGCTCAAAGGGGCTGGAGCTTTTGGGTGCAAGGAAGTTCAGGTCAGGAAAGGTTTTGAACTGGAGATGGAAGGGCCGGAATTGCCTGAAAGCAGCAGATCAGGACATGAGATTCCTGGCAGCACGGTTAGAGAGCTGCCCTCCTCCCTCAGAGGGGCTCAAGGAGCCATCTCATTGGTGATGAGATCCTGCCCATGGCTGTGCTTCATTTGGTTGTTCCAGAGCCTTCCCGTTCCTTACTGGAAGGACTAAACACAATTCCCAGTATTGGCACTGACGGGGGGATGTTTTAGACAGAGGGCAGGCCTCCCTGCTCGGCTTTTGCCCCCGAGGCATCGCAGCAGCCACCAGTGCAGCAATTTCAGCCGCATTTCTTCACACTTTATTGCAGGAGGCACACAAACCCCAGTATCTGACTCTGCAGCTCCTTAAACGTTGCCTTCAGAATAATTAATTGGCCCTCCAGGCACCGTTAGAGTTACCAAGCTGTCAGAAACACCACGCAGATCAGATCCCCTTGTGCTGGAGGCTGTAATCAAGTTACAGGCCCTGACCTCCCGTGTTTCAATCTCATCCCTCATTTCAGAGGGCCAGAGCAGATTAAGTGACCTGCTGAGGATCACAAACGGAATACGAGCAAGGAAGTAAACTCGTTGTCATCTCATTTAACACCTTCCCTCCCCGCAACATATGAGCCACCTGGATCGTTTCTCTAAACTCCATCTGCCTCCCTCTAGAAGAGGGTCAGCTTCCCAGTGGGTAACAAAGTCTTCAAAGAAGCCACGCGGACAGAAAATTCACTAAATAAAACCAGCGAAGGATTCCCTCCCTGGGAACCTCTGAAGTTTTAAGGCGCGACATTTAGAAAAACCTCACTGACCTGCTCTCATCTTCAACCTTCAGAAAAGGGGCCTTGAGTTTTCCTGCTAGAAAGAGAGTCGGTTAGAAGTTTTCTTGGTCAAATTCCCTCCTTATTCATTCATTCCCCAACAGAGCTGGGCTGCAGAGCCAAGCTCACGGGTACTTCCAACCCCAGCGAATGCCAAGTGACGGCCAAGCAGAGCCAGAACAGCTTTTTGGATAATCTACAACGGCCTCCAGAGCGCTCAGGACGGTGACCAGATCCTAGAGGCAGCCCAGCCCTGCACTCTTTCCACCTCTGAAAGAGCATCCAGCCGACTCCCTTGCGTCTTTAATTTCTGCTCTGTCCCAGCAGCCACTAGCCCAGCCCCTACCCTCCGATTAGGCCCTGGATCCTAAAAACTGTCCTCAATGTAACACGCTGCCCAGCAGGAGAGATGAGTTTATAAGAAACAAACTGCAGCAGCAGTTGTAGAAGCACAGAGCTTCAACCCTTCAGCATCTTTCTCTCCATTTCAGAAGGGCTCAGGCCAGGATGGTTAAGTCAAAGCAGTAAAAGCTTTTGGAGACAAACCAGCACGCTGCAAAGCCAGGCCTGGCACGAGAGCACTGCTAAAGAGCAATATCTGCCCTTCCCTTGGTCCCGGAGGAGGGCAAGCAGCAGCTGTGCTTTCTATGGAGGCATCTATACATATATTAAAGAGCAGAAGAAAGCCTCAGCGATGCGTTCAGGGAAAAGGTTTTCAGAGCCAGGCTGGGAGGCTACCGGGCCTCTCCTGTCTCACAGGTACATTCAGCCTGCAAGTGATAACATTACACTCAGCCTGGAAATCTGAGTACAGATCTGGTTAAGAAACAAATAAATACCAAGGTATTGGCACAGGGCATCTGCCTGACCCTGAAACCAAACCCCTCCAGCCTCCCTTGCTGACTCTGAAGGGCGAGGTGTTTGGTTTTCTTGTGATCTTGGCACTCAGTGCTATTTTCTCCAGAGAAGTTTTAACTCAGCCTCCAGAAAGGCTGAGTCCACGCATCCTCCTCCCCACTCAATTCCTCGATCCTTGCCCTGAGCTTGCAAACACGCTGTAACGTCACTAACGCAGCTATTTAAGTACAGGATCGATTTTTTTCCACGTAGCTGGTGCCAAGTGCTCAGCACTTCTGAAAGCAGGACCCTGTTCAGGGCCCTAGATAGCGCTCAGAGTGGTGCACAGGTCCTGAGCTCACGGCAGAGCGCTGAGCGGTGACAAACGGCTCAGTTGTCAGCACAAGCTCCTCGTGGCACACTCTGATCCCTGCCTGGGAAGAGCTCGGGGCTTGCAGCAGATGATCTACCTCAGCTGACAGCTTTCAGAGCCTTTTTTCACCACCTTTCGCCATAAATCGGGAAGCAAACCTCCGAGGCTCACACGCAGAACGCAGGTTGGAGGCTGCTCTGCGATATTACTGAGCGCTCGCTCTCCAACAAGCAAAGTCACAAACTGCTTTACGTCACTGGTGCCAATCTCAGCACCACAATTGGCTCTTGTCTAATTGCAGATGAGAACCTGGTTCCCCCCCCCCTTCTCTCCTCCTGTAGAAGTGTTATCCCTGGATCGGTGTCTCAGCCTAACAGAAGTGCGTGGGCTGTCAGGAACACGCTCTCCTCTGGAGGATGCATTATTCTTAAAAACTTGGTTGAAGCGAGTGGATTCAACATGCAGTGCCGGCAGCGCAGCTCTCGGGTGCCTCGGGATTCTGGGAGCTGTGCCGCAAATAGTTTGTGGAATTTTTAAAAGCACTGCCTGAAAACAAAGGCATAACCTCAGCTGCGCTGAGAGGCTGCAGCCGGACTCGGACAAGGAGAAACTGCCCTAATCATTGGAATATTTTGGATTGCTGAAGTTTCAGATGGCTTTTGGAAGTCTAAACAAGGCTTCTTCAAGCAGTTCTACATCCGAGCGCAAGAGAGGAGCAGAACTTCCAGGCCTACCTTTGTGGATTTTTGATCCAGGCACAGGGCATTTTGCCTAAAGAAAAAACAACATCTTTAGTAAGGGAGTCGGCCCAGGCAGAGTTGTAATCAATGAACCCAGAGCAGCAAAGTGAGATTACAGCAGTCTCACCCACCACGTCAGAGCTCCTGCCCCACAGGCTACCACCTAGGGGGAGGGGGAGGAGGACTTTGCCTCCCAAGCTACCTAGAGCTTGTTTAAATACAAGACACAGGCTGCTGCTCTCTGATCTCAGGCCCTGGCTTCTCACTGACCTCTCCAGTGCATTAAGACACTTCAGAAAGGCAGCGAACAGGCTGCGTATGATCTTGGTTTCACCCTTACTGCAAGTCAAACCCAGTATTAGCTGTGCTGTGGATGCTGGTGATCGCTAACAGCTGCCTCACTCTCCTCTGGTTTTACCCCTGCTTTATAGAAGGATAAAATTCAGCTGGTTTTCCATTTCCATCAATAAAAAGAAGCATCAGGTTGGACAAAAACCTAGGTGACCACCCTGCTCACCAGCCCACTAGCAAGGATCGCTTACAGCTACCCAGGGACCCCGAGCAGCTCAAACTGGCTGTGGTTGAGAAAGTTACCTCTGTCTTCTGGCACCGCGTCCTTGCTCTGGAGACGGCGCGCAGCAGCTCTTCGATGTATGACAACATTTCTGCACAGGCAGGACGTCAAGGAGCCAGAGCTCAACAAGAGAGGGCGAGATGATCCCCTCCAGCAACTGCAGCATGAGTACAACTCCCCACCCACACTGGAGAAGAGCACGGAGCACCTGAGCCTGCGTCATGCAGCAGAGCATCACCACCACACAGGTAATGGGCTCAAAAAGCACCAAGAAAGAGCATTTTGAGGGACAAAGCCTTGTTTTGCTCTTCAGCAGAGCTGGAGGCTTTCGGTCCCTGCAGATTGTCAGGGCCCTTGGGGCACACAGGCCAGGTCCTGGCTTTTGGAAGCCCAAACAGGCTTGGCACACGGCTGCGGGTCTGCAGAGCTGGCTGCCTCCATCCTGCACCCAGACGAGCTCAGCCACGGCCGTATGTCACTGTCACCACACACTCAGGAACCTTTTACTCCAGACCTATTATTAGACTCCGAGTTTCACTGTCTGTCTTTCCCATCACCCCCTCCCCATTCATCATCGCGACAGGAAGCGCCTTCCAGCAGTGATCCTCAAACATCAGCACCTCCTAATTAAAAACCACCAAATCCACGATCTATACTTCCAGGTCAATTAGGAAAAACGATCTTTTTTGGAAAAAATTAACACAGCGACCAAGCTATCAACATTTTCTACTATCAGAGCTGCAGTGTATCACAACTCACACAGTGTTTGTTGTTTTAAATGTGACAGTCGTGTGTTCTATACATACCAGTTCACCCGGTTTTTGGAGGGCAGGCCTAGCTGGCCGTGGCAGCACCAGGAATCACAGAATCATAGAACAACCAGGTTGGAAGAGACCCACCGGATCATCGAGTCCAACCTTTCCTATCAAACACTAAACCACGTGCCCTCAGCACCTCGTCTACCAGTGCCTTAAACCCCTCCAGGGAAGGTGACTCAACCCCCTCCCTGGGCAGCCTCTGACAGTGACCAATCACCCTTTCTGGGAATTTTTTTTTTCCTAATGTTCAGCCTGACCCTCACCTGGTGGAGCTTGAGGCCATTCCCTCTCATCCTGTCCCCTGTTCCTTGGGAGAAGAGCCCAGCTCCCTCCTCTCCACAACCTCCTTTCAGGTAGTTTTAGAGAGCAATGAGGTCTCCTCTCAGCCTCCTCTTCTCCACCAATGTTTTCCTCCTCCTGTACCACCCTCGCTGCATCACTTCTGCTCCACCTGCCTCAACAATCACCACTTCTCAACAGCCCAATCAGCCTACAGAGAAGGATACCGTCCACGTGCAAGATCTGGACTCCCCACAGGCGAGCGTTGGCGAGGATACTGCTGCCGCTGCAGGCGTTCTGGACAAACAGAGAGATTTGGCAAGGTGCAACTCGAAGCAGACACGGCTGCATGAGCACAAGCGGCTCTAAATCTAGTTCAGAGAGATTGTCCTTTTGCCCAGCTGACAGGCCACTGCGTAGCGGTTTTTAAAATCAGGGCACAGCAGAACAGGTTCCAACTCATGTTTTATCCACCCCACATTAACAGCAGCCTCTCAGAGTGTTAATCCCTGCTACTGCACGAGCTCCCGAATGGGCACTGAGATTCTTTTGGCCCCTTGTGGTATCTGTGAAAGGGCTTAAAGGGAGCCTTTTGCCCAGCTACGTGGCTTTAGTTCTTTCTAGGCTAAAAATCATCTAACCATGAGTCTTATGTTAATAATTCTCTGGTGTTGGGCACCCAGATCACCGGGACAGGCTTTAGAAGTCCTAATAGGGACAGATGACAAGGGTCCATGAAAAACAGCACCCAGGAACACTGCACAATACCCTGCAGAGCCCCAGGAAACCGCTCTATATCTTTACCAGCCCCAGAATCTGCTCCTTTAAGTGGGCAGGGGCTCTGGATAAGTGGCTGGCACCGGTTCTGCACTGCTCAGCAGTACTCTGAGCACACCTAGCTAGAGAAATCCCATCCACATGCTGCTCACCTGATTCTTGATGGCTTTCTGCAGCAGTTCCTTCCCCCTGCTGATCAGGGCCTGCGGAGAAAGCAGCCAAACACTATGTTAAAGCAAAGAGCTATCAGCAGCGAGCCAAGGACAGCACGGCTGTCCACCAAGAATGATTTCTAGTGACAACACTCTCTGCTGGGAGGGGAGCCTGGCCAAGACGCAGCTCAAAAGCAGAGGGCCGAGCACTTCCAGGGAATTCAAACCGCAGAGACATCCATTAGAGCCACGCTAAGCAGCTGTCCAGCCAAGGCTTGGCTTGTATCAAACAGCAGCAAATGCTCCAGAGCGAGCCAAGACAAAGCAGCAACTTAGCTCGGAAACTGCCCCGCTGCCTCCCAACAGGCTGGCAGGAGCTGGAAACATCCTCGCTAGCCCTTCCTGGGGTTGGAGCCTCATTTGGGAGGCGATGGTTTCAGCAAACAGGTTAAGCTCTGTAAGCTGAGGGCAAGAACCAGGAACAAACACCCTGAGTGAACATAAGCCTTGACCTCAGCTGAGGCTTCCCACCTGCAATCAGATCCCACCAGCTGCCATGCCGGTGACCCGGGTTGGGGTCGCAACTCTCCACATCACGAGAGCTTCCAGTGGACACCAGCATTCCAGGCAAGGTGTTGGAGCTCTGGCCAAAAGCCCCTCTGACCAGAAATCCCAGCA
>WAAB01021372.1:0-25832 GCA_013389865.1 Piaya cayana
TGCTGAAATCCCAAATCTCAACAGACTTTTGAGGTATATTCAAAGACTCAATAAATTGGAGACTTTCCTGCCCTTATTTATGCTTCTCTGAAAAGACTTTTTCAAGGGTACTGTGCTGACTCAGCTAGCCTGACAATCAAGCTGGTGAAGATGCATGGATGGAGTGTGGGTGGAAAGGACTTGCATGCATTCAGCCAAGCTGTAAAAAGCTGCTTAGTCTCTGGAGTGGGAAATCAGAAAAGCTTTACAGTGATCTAGAGGATTCCTCAGCCCAGTGCTCATTGATTTTTTTGATGCAAATTATGAGACAACTCAAGTTCTTTGGAATGACAGCTGAGAAATTATTGGCAGCTGCCCAAATCCATAAACAATACTGAAAACCTGGGCCATGGCTGCAGGAACAGAAGGCAGTACTGTAGAGGAGATAGGAGTGCAGGAGTGTGAGGAGCTCAAGTGGAGGTATCCTTATTCTGCTTCAGAAATGCAGTTAGATAAGTTAATCCTTTTTTTCTTTATTCTTTTTTGTTTTTAATAAATGTACTGTGGTGTAAGCAACTAGTTTAGCTGTTGGTTGCACCAACACAAGAGTCTGTTACATGTTGGCATAAGTTCTGCAATTTCCCTCCAACTATTCTACATCAAACTGCAAAAGATCTACTGGACTGGATGTGTAGAGACTAGATCTCTACTCCAGATTTGTGAAGGCTGAAAGGAAGAGTCTGAATAGAATCCGTATGCCCACTGGAAAAACATGCAGCTTTTATAGGTCCACTGGATCCAAGGGAGAGAAAGAGTTTTGAATTTGTTTCTAAATATTGTAAATGAACAGATTTCTGAATTTTGGGTCAAAAAAGCTATTCTTTCATTGATATAAAACAAAGTGCATGATACATAGGTAAGAAGAAGCAGGGCCTTAAGTATTTGGTTGTTTTCTGTATCTGTAATCCTGTCTCTGAAAATATGCTGATGCAAAGTGAAGTAAGCAAGCAAAAATTCAAACTGTAAGTGAAAATTAAAACTAAGGAGGGGGAGAGAGTGAAGTAAAGAGAACACAAAAATACCTATGATGCTGAAAAAATGTCATCTAGCTGAAACTCGATTTTAGGTCATGGTTGCTCAGAGAGGCTTAGAGACAATAAAAGAAAAAAGGAGAGATAACAGAACATTTTTACCAGCTTCTTCAATTAATGGTTTAAGGTCTTTCCCCTGCAAGAGCTGCATGCAGAATATAGTTTTTAATAAATGCTAGGATGCTTTGCCCACCTCTGATTTGTGTAGTCCCTTTTTGAACCTGCTTGTGTTTTGACATCCACAAAACTCAGTGGCAATGAATTCCAGAATTTAATTAAATGTTTTGTGAAAAAATTACTTGCTTTTATTGCTTTTTGGCCTGCAGACCAAATAACCTGTAACTTTTTATATCTCAAGAAAACAAATAATGATCCTTTATTCACATCTCCCATTCCACGCTGGTGCTTATGGACTGCTGCTGTTCCAGTCTCTTCACTCCCAGCAATTTGGTCCCTATTAACTGATTGTTTTCAAGTATTTTTCCCTAGTTCTTTTAAAATTGTTACTGAAAGGGCCCAGCTCAGATCCTGGCTGCTTTGGATAAGGTTTGCACTTATCCTTCAGTTCTGCACTGCAGAGCTCTAGTGCCTCAATACAATAAGGGTAAAAATGTGCTTCAGTTTTCCGTGTGCTACTCAATTTAACTTTCTAAAATCAGAGACACGAAGGTGTTAAATTTTATACCTACCATCCTTTATCTGTTAAATTTCTGTAAACCATCCCATACTTGCTAAACTTCAGACCTCTGACTAGCAAAAGAAATGCAGCTTGTGCTATGCTAAGCATAGAATCAGTATCATAGAATAGTTTGAGTTGGAAGGGACCTTAAAGATCATCTAGTTCCAACCCCCTTGCCATCTAACCTGGCCTTGAACACCTCCACGGATGGGGCATCCACAACTTCCCTTGGCAACCTGTACCAGTGTCTCGCCACCCTCATCGTGAAGAAATTCCTCCTTATGTCTACTCAAAATCTGCTCCTCTGCAGTTTATACCCATTGCCCTGAGTCCTATCACCACAAGCCTTCATAAAAAGTCCCTCCCCAGCTTTCTTGTAGGCCCCCTTCAGGTACTGGAAGGTCACTATAAGGTGTCCTCCGAGCCTTCTCTTCTCCAGGCTGAACCAGCCCAACTCTCCCAGCCTGTCCTCGTATGGGAGGTGCTTCAGCCCTCTGAACATCTTTGTAGCCCTCAAATCAAATCCATGTCTCTCCAATTTAGAGAGAAGGATGTTGTAGGGGACCATGTTGTTTTACAGAAGTCTAGATAGTTCACATCCATTGGTTTTCCCGTGTCCACTGCTGTTGTCACCCCATCATAGAAAGCCACTACACTGGTCAGACAGGACTTGCGCCTGGTGAAGCCCTTCTGACTGCTATTAATCACCTCCCTGTCCTTCATGTGCTTTAGCATAGTTTCCAGGAGGATCTGTTCCATGACATACACCACCAGTATATGTACTACCAGTCAGTAGTGGTGTTGTGACGCAGATGGATGTCTACAGCCTGCTGCAGAAGTAGTCTAATGGCCATGAAATGTCACATTGAAGGTGTTTTCCAGAAGTCGCTGCTCCTTTCTCCAAGATAAACAGCAGCTACACTGACAGGTTGTTTTCATCTGCTTGTTTAAGGCTCCATGCCCTCTGCATTATTAGCACACATGCTTCTGCTTTTTCCGTGTATGATTCTTGATTCATTTGATCCAATCAATGTATATATGTATTCCATTTCCACCTCCTATATGTGTCTAGCTGAAAGGAAGAATTACTTGCATCTGCCTTATATTACAAGAACATTTGCTGGATAACGCTCGCAACACAACTTTTAATACTTTGATGTTGATTTTTCCATTGTATACTCTTACTCCTTAGTTAGAGCGGGAAACATGTTCACCCAATAGTAACTGGATAGTGAGTGGGATTGAGAAAGCCCTCCTTGTTTAAATATGTGGAGAGTAGGGGAGAGAACCCCTCCAAATGAGTTAGTTCAACTACAAAACAACTGGACATACCTTACACTTGAATTCTGTTATCAGTGTATTTTTTAATGCATGAGGAATTTTTTTAATCTGAAAAGGGAAGTATGATGGGTAGATCCTAATAAGATACAATATGAGACACTTCGATTAGTTGCATTTTCCACATAATAAAGCCAATCAAAAAACACACTTAAAGACAGCAACACCATTATCATGAACAATGAGGCAATTTCTCCTGCAGTATTGTGAGCATGTAGCTGTAACTTCAGAATAATTTTCTCCAACAACGTGCATATATCTGGGGCTGTTTGGGATTGCATTGTTTACCAAACTGTAAGATCAATTGTAAATGTATGCATTGAAGTCTGAATATTTTACTTTCCAGCCCATTAGAACAATTTGGAAGATCTAATTCTGTAGGCAGCTTTTCTGCCAAGAGAACAAGTGCACGTGTCTGTGTATCTTATCAAAGAGAGAGACTGAATATTGGCAAGGGAAGTAAAGACTAACAAAAAGGGCTTTTACAGGTATGTCTAACAAAAGAGGAAGGTCAAAGAGAACGTACCACACTGATGACTGGAAATGGTGACCTCGTGTCAACAGACAAGGAGAAGGCTGAAGTATTTAACAGCTTTTTTGCCCCAGTCTTCACTGATAACTGCTCTCCTCACTCCTCCTGGGTCATGGGACAACAAGATGGTGACCAGGGGTGTGAAGCCCCTCCCACAGTAGAGGAGGACCAAGTTCGTGACCACCTGAGGAACCTGAACATTTATAAGTCTATGGGACCTAATGAGATGCATCCCAGAGTCCTGAGGGAATTGGCTAGTGTGGTTGCCAAGTCACTCTCCATGATATTTGAAAAGTCATGGCAATCAGGAGAAGTCCCTGGTGACTGGAAGAAGGGTAACGTTGTGCTCATTTTTAAAAAGGTTAGAAAAGACAACTGTATGAACTACCAACCTGTCAGCCTCACCTCTGTGCCTGGGAAGATCATGGAACAGATCCTCCTAGAAGCTATGCTAGAGGACATGGAGATGATTAATGGCAGCCAGCAGGGCTTCACCAGGGGCAAATCTTGTTTGACCAACTTAGTGGCTTTCTATGATGGGGTAACTGCAGCAGTGGACACCAGTAAACTGACGGATGTGATCTATCTAGACTTCTGTAAAGCCTTTGACGCTGTCCCCCAAAATATCCTCCCCTCTACATAGAAGAGATATGGATTTGATGGGTGAGCAGTATGGTGGATAAGAAACCGGATGGAGGGTTGTATTCAGAGAGTAGTGGTAAATGTCTCAAAGTCCAGATGGAGATCTGTGACTAGTAGTGTCCCCTGAGGGTCTGTGCTGGGACCAGTTTAGTATCTTCATTAACGATATTAACAGTGAGATTGAGTGCACCCTCGGCATGTTTGCTGATGACACCAAGCTGAGTGGTGCAGTTACCACACCAGAAGGATGGGATGTCATCCAGAGGGACCTAGACAGGCTGGAGAAGTGGACCTCTGAGAACTTTATGAGGTTCAGCAAGGCCAAGAGCAAGGTCCTGCACCTGGGTCAGGGCAATCCTCGATTTTGGTAAAGGATGGGAGATGACGAGATTGAGAGCTGCCCTGCAGAGAAGGACTTGGGGGTGCTGGTTGATGGGAAGCTTGACATGAGCTGGCAATGTGTGCTCACAGCCCAGGCCAACCATATCCTGGGCTGCATCAAAAGAAGTGTGGCCAGCAGGTCGAGGGAAGTGATTCTGCCCCTCTATTCCTCTCTTGTGAGAGCTCGTCTGGAGTATTGTGTCCAGTTCTGGAATCCTCAACATAAGAAGAATATGGAACTGTTGGAATGGGTCCAGAGGAGGGCTACAAAGATGATTAGAAGGCTGGAGCACCTTCCATATAAAGAACAGGCTGAGAGAGTTGGGTTTGTTCAGCTTGGAGAAGAGAAGGCTCTGAGAAGATCTTATAGAGACCTTCCAGTACCTGAAAGGAGCCTACAAGAAAGCTGGAGAGGAACTATTCATAAAGGCTTGTGGTGATAGGACGAGGGGGAACGGGTATAAACTGGAGAGGGCCAGATTTAGGCTTGATGTAAGAAGGAACTACTTCACCATGAGGGTGGTGAGACAATGGTACAGGTTGACCAGGGTAGTTGTGGATGCCCCATCCTTGGAGATATCCAAGGCTAGGTTGGATGGGGCCTTGGACAGCCTGATCTAGTGGGATGTCCATGTCAGGGGTGTTGGAACTAGAGAAGGGAGAGGGAATGGCCTCAAGCTCCACCAGGGGAGGTTCAGGCTCAACATAAGGAAAAAATTCTTCACTGAAAAGGTCATTAGGCACTGGAACGGGCTACCCAGGGAGGTGGTTGACTCACCTTTCCTGCAGGTGTTTAAGGTGTGGGTGGATGAGGTACTGAGGGGCATGGTTTAGAGATTGGTGGGAATGGTTGGACTCAATGATCCGGTGGGTCTCTTCCAACCTGGTGATTCTATGATTCTATGATCTTTAAGTGTCCCTTCCAGCCCTAACTATTCTGTGATTCTAGAGTAAGTCACCCACTTTACTGCTTGACTCTGCTGTGTAAATGCCTGGGAGCAATTTGCTTTGAGCAGAATAAACCATTTCTTCCATAGCCAATTGCAAAGTCTAGGGATCACAAAGTACCTAGTACTTGTGTTTGTATACTCATGATTTTGCAACTCAGGCACAGACATGCTAAATTATTTGAGATTGATATTGAGGTCTGTCCTGCACAGACTCCTAACTGAAATCTCCTAAGTCCTAGGGCTATAACACTGTCCCTTTTGGCATCCTCCTGTTTTGGCTTTAGAATAAATGATATTACAAAAAAAATTGGAACATTTATTGAGAAAAAAAAGGTGGAGGAAGCTATATTTTGTTTTGTTTCAGATTTTGCTGTGAGATGCCTTGCTTGCAAGAGAGTGGGTTATCATGAATGATTAAGCTAGCAGTGTGTCAAACATTTCACAGGGGAATTTAAAAAAAGGCTGTTGTCAGTAGCCTGACATCATGGGGTGGGGTTGGGGGTGTCTGGTTTTTCTTTAAAGAAAAGTCAACCCTGTACTCACCACATGGACTCAATACACACTCATGTTTGGTTGCCAATAGATAAGGATCAAATTGCTGACTTCTTGCTGATCTTTTTGTTTTAATGTTTTCTCTTTTAACCATGGCAGCTTTACAGTCTGCATGTAAGCCCTCAGCTTGTCAAGAGTAGCCCTGTTGCTGGTTTTGGTTTTGTTTCATCTCACACCTTGGCAAGCCCTAAAAGCTGTCGGGACTTATCACTCTGCTTCTGACTGTTTGACACAAGTGAGGACTGGGGGTTGGGAAAAAAAGTGGAGGAAAGGGAGCATCATAAATAAGTAAATAAAATTGTCCATAACTTAACATCTCCTTAGGTACCAAGACGAAGAAATCAAAACAGACAGGCAGTATAGAACCAACTACAACAGTTTTCACTCTGATCCAAAATAAACAAACACGATCCCTCTAACCACTGGATCTTAGACAAGGAATTACACTGCCATTCAGTTCAGAATACTAGGATGAGTGGGATTTTGAACATTTGGTGAAAGAAAATATTCTTCTTCTGTTGAAGGACTCCTGTGTCTATCTCCAGTGTGGTTCCCTGAAGCATTTTCTTAACCAGATGCTTGAGTGTTGTTGTGGTCATTGGATATCAGAGGTGTGCTTCACTCCTTGGTGTAAAGTGGTCTTTAAAGAGCGGTTTAGACTAGGATTAAGGGCAGAGCCTGTTTCCAAGGGCCTGGTGTGACATCTTAGTGACTTTACTCAAGGACCATAATGGGACATTTTGATGCAGAAAAAGATACAAGGCTGAAGTAAGGTGAAGCAACACTCAGTAGTATGTGCTGATATTTCCTTAGCAGCACTTGCTGAAATCCAGTTTGAGTCAGATGATTTAATGCTCAAAGAATCCTTTTGTGCGTTTCAGGGTTTTGTTAATCAACCTAAGAAGGAGCTGTGCATTATCATTTAAAAAATGAGAAGGTAATGAGATGCTTGAGAGCTTGATATATATTAGGAGTATCTCTGAATAAAGAGCAACATAGTGAGATACTCCTGCTGACCAACTGACCTGGAATATTCAGTCCTGATCCAAATGGCTATAGCCACAGTGGCAGCATTTTGCATGATCTCTCTCCTGTTTTTTAAGTTTTGTACCACTGGTGAATTTCCAGTTTCCATAGACAAGAACAGGAAGAAGGTGCTGAAATCAGATGTCCTAAGGGCAATGTTGTCTCAATTATGCATTCTATATCATGAAGAATTTTATGGGTGACGGAGGAGCAGGCAAGCAGGTCTTGCCTTTACCGAGCACAGCAGCATCTTCAGTGAGACTCACCTCCCAAAATACAAATGACAGTTGTAGATGTCAGTATCGCTTAAAGCAGTGTAGCAACACAGGGACTGTGAAATACGATGAATTAAGCTGCTTCTTATTGGTGCTGTTGAATTACTTCTGGACAAAAAACTGAAAGTAATGGCTAAAGGTATTGCAAGGTGATGCCTCCGCTGCTGCTGGGCATCTGGCTTCATTAGGCTTAATTAGGCCATTTGCACAGTCTTATTGTGCCTGTGGCTCTCAGGTGGATTTTGAGGCAGAACTGTCCACCAGGCCAGAGAGGCTAAAGCACAGTTGTACTTTCCATTCCACTCCTCAGTTGGTTTAGTGCTATTCCTGTCTGTATTTCAGCATTTTGACCAGTTCAGTTTTAACTTGGGTGTCTGCTACCTCTCCTTCAATGCTGTTCTGTAGTCCTGTAAACATCCAGAGTTTTATTCCTGTTTTAGGGGATTTATTCAGGCGCTTTTTTCCCCCATTTTTTTGTCAGGCCATGTTGATAGCTTTTGTTTATATCCTCTCAGTTACCTTAAATTATCTTCTATGGGTTACCTTCTTTAAGTATTCTTCCCTCTCCTCTCCCCTGGTTATTCTTCAGTCATTTTAGACTGTGTAAAATATCATGGTCTGTAAGTGGGCATAGAGGGGAAATATTTCCAGTGTGTAGGGTCAAGGTCTTGTACTGTCCCTGTGTGGTATTTGTAGGGAGTTCTTTGCGAAAGGATGAATGTGGTGATATGGAATACCTGTATATGAAGCGACTGTTGAAGGAGATGATCTGAGTCCCTGTGTTCTGCAATCTATCTTCTCTCAGTGGAGATGTACAGGTCAATGCAGCTGAGATACATTACGATGAGGTATAGTTTAGCTGCTTAGTTCTGAACAAAACAGACTGTTTTGCATCTGGAGTGAGAAGTCCTGCCTTGAGACATGACCTCCTTCTTTGTCCTGCATTGAGGGGGAATTCAGTGGCATGCAGAGGCAGCCTTAGCAATTAGTAGAAGAAATTGCTTTGGCTTTTATGTTTATCTTCTGTTTCATTTCTGAGGCTTACCTGTGCCTCAGGATTAGCTCTTGTCTTTTTCCTTCCCTGGTTCATGAGCTTCCTTATGTCCTTATTCACTTTATGCAGGCATTTAATTGATACACCTCTGTGTCCGGCTTACCCTCCATAAACACAATTTCATTCCTAGCTTTAATTGATTTGGATAATAAAATTGGTTATTTTAAAGGGAGAGCAGGAAAGAAAGAAAGAAACCTAAGTGATGCTCTGCTGTGTGACTGTATAATACTGCAAAATCCCCTTTGGTTTAATTCTATTTAATTTCTCAGCTTTATTTAGATCGTTACAATTCTGCAGGCTTTCTTGCAATTATAAGCAGCAGGCTTATAAGTGTTTGTGTTTTTTAAAAATTCATTGTGTATGTAATAATTATATTTTTTATGGTGACTGGTGCCTGCACTGGAATCCTCCCTTCTTTTTACTCTCATGCCTGAGGAGCCTGTACTACTGCTCCCTTCTCAAACTAATCCAAACCAGCCGAGTCTACTTGTGAAGATTGTATTACTAAACCAGTGGCCATGTTAAGAGTAAACATCTGTTTGGTTTTCTTAATGTTGTGCTAGAATTCTCCCTCTGTCTCTGGCCTGTTTGCACTCTAAATACTCTCTTGCTTACAAGGAGGCTGGACGTTGGACAGCAACTAAGAAGAGGGATTTGGCTATCAGGGAATGCTCTGGCAAAATTTATTTATGGCATGTGCCAAGGATGGGATATGGTTTATTGGGATGGAAGGAAAAGAAGATCAAAAGTGCTTCAGCCATTCTGAGCAGCTCTCTAAGGTACCTAAATAAGATGTCGATTTTTAAAATCCCTTCAAATTCTGAATCTTTGGGAGTTTCTCCTTTACACAGTGTCTGCTTCTTCACTGGAGAGGAAGAGACTTGCTATTTGGTTGTCTTGGATTTAGGAAGTCTGTGACTTTTTCTTGAATGTTGCATCTTACTGATGAGTTCCCCCTCTACATTTTTTTTATTCTTTTCCCTTCTGCCTGTTTCCCATATGGAAAGTGCCACAGAGAGAGACCATTTCACATTACGTGGGACTGTGTGTCTTACCTCAGCAGAGCCATTCTACCACTGCAATATTGATCTGGGTTAATATCTGGTTTTGCTCAGATATTATAACTGAGTTTCTTTGTTTCTTTTTATTTTCCCAGTTGGGAGGCTGTGGAATCCTTGGAGTAGGCATCTGGCTGGCTGTTACCCAAGGGAACTTTGCCACTCTCTCCTCTTCTTTCCCATCCCTGTCAGCTGCCAACTTACTGATCGTCACAGGGACATTTGTCATGATCATTGGCTTCGTGGGCTGCATAGGCGCCATCAAGGAGAACAAGTGCCTCCTGCTGAGTGTGAGTATTAAGCTCCTATGCTGTTGTAGCGTTTGCTGTTTTAAGGTGCTGGTGCTATTCCAATCCGTGTTATGGTGTCCTGCATTTCAACAGAAGCTGCCCACTTCACATGGATAAGTGTGAGTCATGTTTGAACTGGTTTTCGATAGCTTTGACGAGCTTCTAGATCATCCCTGACCATGCTTTTAATCTGTCCTTAAAGGAGGAGACCTGCCAGAAGGGAGTGGTTAGGTTAGTGGTGGTGAGGGTTTCCTTATACTCTTTGGAGAAGATAGAGAGGTTTGTGAAGACCTTTTTTGCAGTGTACTCATGAACTATTTTTCACTCTTTGTTAGATATCTACTCCAAATGTTTATCCAGGAAGGACTGATGACCTGAAGTCCTGGGCAAGAAAGATGAGTGGAGGCAGGAAACGTTGTAAAGAGGTTGATTCTGGTTTAAAGTGGAAATGAAGTCAGATTTGGCAATGCTGGTTTTGCCAGTCATTAAATCTCAAAAGTCTGTGATGTTCAGGAAGCAAATGTGCCAACACAGGAAGATTGCATTGAACCAAAAATTAATAAGGTGCCACCTGTCCATGATTTAACAGAGGCTTGAGGCACATCCTTAATGTATTGTATCAAAATGTAATTTGATACCACTCAAAGCTGGACTTTGTGAGTAGTGAGTGCCTGCTGTAGTTGTTGTTAATGTATTTGGGTCCTGTTCAGCTTAAGACCAGGAAGTGAGCTGATCTTGCTGCTCAAGTCCAGGACTTTACTGTGACATTTAGCAAACTTCAGAGTCAAGTGGAGCTGAGGTTTATTTTCATAAGCTGGTGATTCCTTTGTAAAAGGCTGCTCCTCACTGTACATCATATATTCATATTGCTCCCTTGCGAGCTGCAGAACTGCACACAGCCCCCAAGAATGCTTCACCCTGTAAAAATCTTTAAGTGACCATGAGATTCCAAGCCTCAGTAGAGTACTCTTTTCAGACCCCCTGCCTTAATTAGTTGTTGCTGCTGATTTTCAACCAGTAAAA
Organism: Piaya cayana; assembly: GCA_013389865.1. NCBI lineage: Eukaryota > Metazoa > Chordata > Aves > Cuculiformes > Coccyzidae > Piaya > Piaya cayana. Next base: position 10,871 of record WAAB01021372.1, read on the forward strand.
TTAAGAACTAGTCTGTCTAGGCTATTAAGGATTATTTATGTGGAAGGTAGGTGGTTTGAAACTAAAATGAACAACTTGAAATTAGGGCAGTTTTGTGGGTCAAAATTTACACTGGGAAAAATGAAGTCAGAATCTGAGGCTGATAGTCCTTGACAATTTTAACTGTCTTATAAATACCCACTTTGTGGAGGAAGTGTCTGGCCAGCCAGATATAATTACTGGATTACAGTTTCAATGTCCATACAGCAGGAGTCTGCAGGGGGCTAAGTGTAATAGTATAGTTATGTGCAAAATTAATCACATATTTTGTGCTTTTTAGATTAAAGTCCTGGCTTAGGTGTGACCAGCAATGAGCTGTGTCATCTTTTGTGTCAGGATCAGGTCAGGATCTGGCAGTCAGTCCTTGTACTGGAAGGGTTTCATCCTTTTGTCGCATCTGGTTTACTGGCCTACAACACTTTTTTGGCAAGGACAAAATTTCTGTTAATCAGCTGTCATTGCTGCAGCTAGGGTGAATGTCCTCAGCCAACCGTAGACAGGCATCCTTTTAGGGATATGCAAATGTTTGCCGGAACTGCTCCTCCTATCACATGCTACACAAAACTTGGAATCTTATGCCATTCAATGCATGGTGTAAGGACTAATTTAACACCTTTCAGTGCATGATGTAAGGATTGTACTTGATGGATCAAGCAAAGTAATGCAAATTAATCCAAATTAATGTAGGAACTCTTTGCATGGGACAACTGGGAATCTTAATCTGGTATGTTACCAGCGTTTTGCTCTGTCTGCCCGTACACTTTTATGTACCATAGCTATTCAGTGTGACCTCTGTTTTACTCAATTTTCTTCAAAACTGAGTTACCTTAGATCTGATTACAGCTACTTTAACTCTGAATAAGACCAACTATAGAGGTTTGAAATATAGTTTCGTTAGCTGACATTGAATTAACTTTTTGTTTAGTCTAGAAAACTTTCCACAATATGTATCAGCACTTACTTACCTGTATTAAATACCAGTGAGACTTCTGAGCTCTTGTGAGTTTTTCTGTTGAGTCTGTTTGGAAGGGTGGTAGTAGCCTCTGTTTCTGGGACAAACCCTTATCACAGAGGTTTGTTCTTAGTCTTCTTTTCCTCAGATTACTGATTATATTTTGACTGGTATTTGACAAAGTGCTTTTAATTTCAGGACCTGGGCATTTGGTTTTGCTGAGCTGCTGTTTTTCTAGGTAACATAGGTAGCAAAGTAAATACTTGAATGAAAGAACTTGCTGAATGTCAAGCCAAGGCTGATTTTAGTATGTGTGTTTGCTACATCTCTTCATCCTTTTCTTATTTCACAGATGTTCCTAACACTGTGTTCTGCCAAAATGAAAATAGTCTCTTTCCAAACTATCTCTGTTTTTTGCTGAACACCTCTGTGAATGCCTCTTTTGTATTACTTTAAGAGGACTGTTTTGTGGCAGCTGTGATGTGATATGATTTACTGTCTAAGTTGTAAAGGAAAAGCTACTAAGCATTGGCAACCTTGTGTGTCTGACAGTCACTGCAGGACCAAGCCCTTACACTTCTCTCTGTGCCTCCCAAGCTACTCCTTAACACCTGGCTTTGTTCGTAGTAGTAGCTAAGATTGATTTTTTAATGGATTTCCTTTAATTTATGTCTCCAGAAGTTATTTCCACAAATATGGCAGCAGCTCATGGAATAAATTATCTTGCTCATGTGCGATGTAACTACCATGTCTTCTTGTGTGGTATTTGTGTAGACAAAAAGAAAAGGAAGTAGAATAAACCAAGCTGGAGGCGTATCCAGGGATGCTATCATGGTGGGATGGCAGATATTCAAGTTATAACTTACATATATGAGATCAAACATTGCTCCACTGAACAGAACATCACTGTGTATTTTGAATGAGTAGCAGGTTTCACTGACCTCCTTTGGTCTGGTTTTTTTTAGTATGACTATAGGCAGTAATAAAATGATGTGAATATCATCTGAATCTCCAGATGCTCTGCCTGTGCTGTATTCCTGTCACCTTGAACTCCAAAGTCACACTCTTAAGATCTTCTTGAAAACACTTATAGTATTATAAGCATAGAGACCACATGGACATGCCTAGTTTAACCAAGACCAATTTGGATCTCCATTTGCTGTTATCTCCTGTAGTGTATCCCATCCTGATGATTGGTTAGTGGTAGTCTTTATACCTGCAAGGACTAGAAAGACATATTTCCCATGCAACAGATGCACCTCTTGTTTTGCTTTCTAAGAGCAGAAGAAAGTGGCAGGAATGTGGCAGTTACAAGCTGGGGAAGGATGTAGTTGGGAGGATAAACTGCTGTTATTAGGATGTGTGGTTTGGAGGAAGACTGGAAATATTGCAGTAGGCATGGTGAACCAGTGGGATCTTAAAATGGACTGGGAGGGAGCAGGGCAGGAAAAACTAACTCAACCCACCTGCACTGGAGGAGCAGAATTTTATGTGGTGATGGACACAGTAGGATATTTGTGTATTGGCTTGCTACTGCTCGATGATCTGACTCCTAAGGGGTCTGCTTGAGTGAATGAGAAGGGAGCAGTATCAAAGAGACTTTTAAATCTATTTATGTTTCATACAGTTGCAGGGCAGATGAGGCTCTGACCCTGTATTTTTATATTTTCCACAGACAACTATTGTATTGGGTTGTCAGTGGAAAGCTATTAAGTTGTATGGTATTAGGCTGTGTACATGATAGTAATTGCTTACCTCTGGCATTTACCAATGACTTTTGAAAGGAAGGAGGACAGGCAAAGTGTTTTAAGTAGCAGAAGACAGATGGGAAAAAAGAGGTTGAAAGTCGAACTAAAGTTTAATTTGTAAATAAGGTTTTTGCATAGCTGGGTGCAATAGTCAGGAATGATCCACTGAATTGAGTGTTTAGATAGCCTAAGGCTTCCCAGTTTTACTGACTTTAAAGAACTTACCTGGTGTCCACCATCTAAGGAGCAGGCAGATACTCTTTATTCAGTGGCAACGTGTAGCCAGGACAATGCATCATTAATCTCCTAAGAAACAGGCCCATTACTATTTATCTATTTTCAAAGAAATAAAATAATATGAAAATCTAAAATAAAGTGTGAAAAAAAATAAAAGGAAACCTCAACCATCCTATGCATTCTGCAAAAATACACAGATTAGGTGAGTTCTGCAGCTGTCACTCTAAGATCTTGGTTAAAAAGAATAGGTATTTGCAGTGATTCTTACTTGCTCCAGCTACAATGTGAAAGAAGATAAACCTTTCCATCATTGGATTTCCCTGGGGAAATCAGAGCAACTAGCATTTCTTGAAATAAGCTTACAGCCTGGTTTATGTAATCTTGCATCTGAATGTAGATGCAAATCGAGGAGTGAAGCAGGAGAAAAATGCTTTCTAGTTTCTGTAAGATTCCTTTGACATTGCTGCTATTCTTGTTGCTCAAGAAGGTATAGCAGTGACCTCTCTGCTACAAGTTCAGCTGTAATTTTAAAAAGGCAGCTTTATTCTGATGGGTTGGGTCACTGTCCTCAACAGGTGAAAGAGATGATAACTAAGAGTCTGGCTTGAGAAAGTTAATGTATGGGCTTCCATTGATTTTTTTTTTTTGTAGGTATTAGGTCCTGTGTTGCAGAACCATCTAGCTATACTGCAGATCTCTATAGGCTGTATTGAAACAAAATTAGGAATCTGTTTTTGCTCCCTACACCTTTGCAAATGTGTTATAGTTCTAATGTCCATCAGAGCTGTTAGCTGTATCCATCTTCTTTGTGAATTTTGGCAAAACATTTAGCTTTAGTCTTCTTAACTGCATTGCAATGCCTATGCTTTTAAGCTGAGGGCAAGTCCTTGCAGAAGATGAGACACCAGCTTGCTGTACCACTCTAGCATGATTAGTGACTTGATTGTAGTACTGACTTTAGGCAGGTACTATATTGTACACACACACAGGCCATTTCTCCATGCTAAAGAAGTTTATGCCTGATTAAGTACTTTTTTCTCTTTTGTGCTCGAATGTTGACCTAGCTGATTCTTAAGTGTCTGTGTAAACATTGTCTTTTGGGTTAATTCTTGAAGATCTGCGTTTGAGGAACTAAATTGCCTGAATTCTGTGCCTTTCACACGTGTTTAGCAGAGATCTGTAGTTGGGTTCTTGCACTGAAAAAGGTGATTATTACATGGATAGTCCAGTTTAAAAATCTCAGCTCTAGATGTTAAATCATGATGGGTTATGTTATTTATTAGTGGTGTTACAGTAGCCCCCTGCAGGCAGCCCATGAGATCAGAATGCTCATTCTGTATAAAATTCCTGATAATAGGAGGTAGTACCAGTAGAGCTTACCGTCTAAATAGATAAGTTAGAGGGAAAGTATTATTATACTCATTAAAAAGGTGGGAAGCTGCAGCAAAATGAAACTAAGTACCTTGTGTAGTTTGCAGTGGGAGATTGTGGGAGAGCTATCAAGCAAACCCAAATTGTCTAAATCTTAACTCTGCCTTTGCCACCTTTCTCTGATTACAGCAGGACATGTCTAGCTGTCCTGTGTGCTACAATGACCTTTAAGTGTTTCATCCATGATTCCCTAATAGTAATGACAATTTTTATTTATTTCATAATATTTGTTATGCGCAAATGATAAATAAATATCCCAAAGCAAAGTTAGTTCCGAATTTTTATTTTGATGATAGTGCCTAATGGGCACAATTAGCTGGTTTCTATGAGCTCCACTGCAGGCTGTCCAAGCTGAGCTGATTAGCCTAATTGCAACATTACCTTCAGTTAAATGGGAAGCAGGACATTCAGAGAAGTTGCCAAAAAGCACATGTGAATGTGGTCTAATGCAGATTTTTTGCATTAGAAAAATGCAAAAGGAAATCATAGTATATGATACATAGCTGTATCGAGCCCTTTTTGAAGGAAGATTTTTATGTCTGTTTGGTTGTTTAAGCACACATGTGCAGATACTGTGTTTCCACAAATCTGCAACTTCAACAATAACACATGTAGGGGAAGGAAATAAGATCCATAGATAGTCTTCTATTTCACTCTGTGATTTTGTGACACTTCTTTTATTGTCCAGTGATTTGGTACAAAGTACACATTCTTCTATAACTTGTTGGGTTGTGCAACGTGGCAAATAATCCAATCAAAACAAGTTAGGTGAGTCTTGCTTATGTATAACTTAAGGCCTCAAAAGGCCAATATTGACACAGGGGATTCTTGACCATGTATTACCCATGCAGGATAACATTAGAAAAGGAAAAGGGCTTGAGGTAGACAAGGTGCTGATTTGTCTCTGATTATCTAAAGCCAGCTGCCTTCTTATAAGAGTATGTTCCATCAGATCAAGGATTAGATAAGTAAGAAGATGGCTTAGATATACCCTCCTTCCCCTTATTACTTATTTGTGGATAAGCCTGATTTTCTTTTTGTAGAAAAGCTGAAACAATGATTAATGAGAAATGGAAAAAAGTGATCACTAACAGATAGGTCTATATGTTCAGCTTAATTTAAATGAGGACCTCATGTTAATAAGTGAAGAGTTCATCACAGTTGCTAGAATGAATAATATCAGAATTACACCTTGATATGCAGTCAGGACCAGTTGTGGAGAGCTGATACTGTATACATATCTCAATGACTATCCAGATATCAAAAGACTCTCTTTTATGGAATAGTTCAAGGGGAAAATGAGTGCCTGTGGTGTTTTGTACTGTGCTGTTTTGTTTTCTGAACTCCAGCCACCTGATCTGTAAGTGAAATAGCAATAAAGAAAACGAGGAAAAAATTAATGAGTGGTAAGAAAAGGAGAATAAAAAAACCTATTATTTTCAGTAGTGTCACTGGATCCAATCAGAGAGCTGACAGCTGAAACCCCAGTGGTGACAGGGTATTTATTTCCAGGCAGCTAAATGGGAAAGAAATAGCCCATGAATGACTTCATCTCAGTAATTTAATGCTACAGACCAAACAGTATATTCTCATTCCAGCTTACCCGGTGAGGCTGTGCTCTTTTAGCAAACTGAGTAGCAGAATCAGGGAAATCATGGCAGCAGCCACATCAGCAAGCAAGTAATGTAAAGGCCAGGAAGATACCATAAGCACAGCCTGAGAGAATTCTACATCATGTATTCTCTGTGTAGTGCTGTGTTTCACATGAAAGCCCTGGTTTGCTACCTGTTTGGACTATTAAGTACTGAGCATCAAACTCCCCTACGTTTGTTGCTTCTCCTTTATTATTAAGAATATTCTCCTCATTGCCTTTCAGTTTTGTCTTCTGCTTGGCTGATGGTGAAACATGATGGAGTACGTGGGATCTGAGTCCTTCCTTCTTTTCTTCTTCTCTGGTAGCAGTTAATCAAAGGGATTGAGAGTAGAGGAGAGAAAACATAAATGTGTTCTCCTTCTCTCCTGTTTTTAGACTTGGTCCTGAACTCAATGTGTAGGAAGGGCTTAACTCGTAGAATAGTATTTATTTTTTCTAATATACACTGATGCGATACCGCTAGTACGTGTTATGCTTTGAATAGAGTATCTGAAATTGGAAGGGACCCATAAGGGTCATCAAGCCCAACTCTCTCCTTCTTTCAGGGCTACTTAAAACTAAACCACATGACTAAGAGCATTGCCAAAATGCTCCTTGGAGTCTGACAGGCTTGGTGCCCTGGGGAGCCTGTTCCAGTGATCAACTGCCCTCTCAGTGAAGAACCTTTTGCTAATGCCTGTATTCCTTCTTGTATTGCCAAGATGCTGCTTTATGACAGTCAAACAGTGTGACAACACCATGTGCAGGAGTCAGAGGAGCTATGCTAATTTTTATCAGTTGAAGGCTTAATCTGTTTGTCTAAATGGCTATCAGTGTTTCTGAGTTCCTAACTCCTGGTTGATTAATCTATTAACTAGTAGTTGTTAGCTGTGTGTTATCAACATCGGCTTCTCTCTCACACAGTGCCTGCAGGCTCAAGATTCCATATCACTTAGAAAGCCTGCTGCACCCCATCTTTTGTCTCAGCATTCAACCAATTCTCATGTGCCAGAGTTTCTTGAAAAGACACCTCTGTCTGAGCCGTTTCAAATGGAGGCCCAAAAACCAAGCCTCATCTTGCCCTACTACAGTCTTGTAAGAATTTGAGGTGGGTCAGAGATACCTCACTGCATATCAAATTAAGTAATCCAGTAAAGTGCACAGTGGAAGAGTGGAGCATAAGACTACATGGTGATCAGGGAAACACTTTCAAGGAAGCCAGTTTTCTGCAAGAACTTGCAGTCTCTGCACAAATGTGTTTATTATCTGATTTATAAAACTTACCTCTGCTGATTTTGATAGGCTTTTGCTCCAGATCTAGGGTCACCTGAAAGATCTGATAGGCAACAGGATTACTCCAATTTCAAAAGTAAAGTACAAGTAACCTGCATGCTCCTTGCCAGCCCAGACTTTCGTGTCACTTTTGAACGTGATATCTGATAATTCATTTCCTAGCAATAAAATTATCTGCTTAGATAGAAAGCCATAGGCTCACCAAAGCAGCATCTGTGTTTATATTCCAAATCATTCATTTGCTATTTTAGCCACCTTAACACTGTTTATTTAATTTAAGAAAACCATTGGCTTTTTTTTTCTTTGTGGATTAGAATTACCTAACCATCCAAAAAACCAAGCTCTGAAGGTAAAGAAATGAAGGCTAGTTAGGGTAAGTCAGTGATGACTACACTGTAACCAGATCTGTATTGGTTCTATAGATACTTCAGTTCCCTGGTAGAAGAATATTAACAGATTAAAGGCAGAATTAGGTAAACCAAATTGACTTACTGTTCATTACTGCAAGACTGACTCATGTGCATCTGGTGCAGCAACCACTGATGTAGCATGTCTGGGAACAGCAAACTGCAGGGGAAAACAGCAGTAGAATTTAAATACAAATGCTCTTCTTTGTCCTTTTTTCTTTTCATGACCACCTACTTCTTACCATTTACTTCACTTACACATGCCATGCAGTTTCTAGATAATGTTTTGAGACTCTAGAAGTAAAATAAATCTTCTATTGTTGTAATTAGCAGGTGAGGTCCCATTGCAGGTTCAGGCCAGGGGTTACAAATATGTGTAAGGGGAGAAGTACGGTATTTCCGATTAATTTTTTTCCCCTTCAGCTCATCATAAATTAGCTAAGCAACATGGTCATGTCATTTGCCCTTATCATCTTGGGGGAGCTTCTGTCAGTTTGCCCAGCACTTGGGGTCAGCCAGATTATTCAGTGTGAATATAAGTGTGAAACCAGCCCTGCTGACTCATTCACTCCCCAAGCAGGGTGTGTGGAGACCACTTGCTGCTGCTCTCCTCCTCCTCCTCTCAGAGCACTGAGCTGTCCAATTGTGTTTCATGCTGGAGCTGCAGATGACAAGAAGTATCCTGGGGATGGTAGGTTCCGGGAAGAAGCTCCATTTACTAAGTACACAGGTGATGTTAAAATCTGAGTAAATGGTGTACGTTCAGACACTAATTAACTTTACATGTCTTTGCCTTAGATGGAGAATACTGGATTAACCCCAAGCCAAACCATTTACTTGTATTTGGTATTTCCATTAGCTGTGTTAAGTGGACTCGAGCAACTGCTTTGTTATTAACAGAGCATTGCTGTGTTTTGTAAGATCTAGTCTAATGTTTTAGTTCTTCTTCAGCTGTGTTGTACTTCACAAGTAGGATGAGTTTCTGTCTTGACTAGGATGAAGATTGACACCAGATCATGTTACGTTTGCTTTATGTTTGCAGAAGAAACGAAGGAACCCTTAAAGAGTCAAAGGCCGGTGAGACCTTTATTTCTACCAAGGGATAATAAGCTGTGATATGTTAAATGGACCTGTACCCACCTAGCTGGTAGTGCAAGATGGCTAATATTTGATGTCCCTTCATTGATTTTGACTCAGTTTTTGGAGAAGATGAAGAATTACTAAAACCACAATAAAATGCCAGTTAAAATCCTGTGACACATAGTGTGGGAATATTCAATTCTCACTTACTAATGCAGTTAAGACTGAATGATTCCAACTGAAAGCAGTAATGAGACAAAAATGAAACACTGTTAATGTGTTAAAACTGCATACATTATATATCTTCCCAGAAATAATTACTGCAGTTTTCTTTGAGCAGGAGTTTTTGCACATCCATTAAAAAAATATATCCCGAACATAAACAGGGCTGTACTATGTATTCAGGAGGCATAAAGCATGCATGACTTTGTCACAATCACAATGAATTAACTATTAAGACTTTCAGAGAATAATAGCTGATGAACCAAATTTAGATAAATGCTGTTTTCATAATGAAGTTTCTCTCTGTAAGTTTGCTGGTATACATTACTGCCTTTTTTAAAGTTTATGAGCAAACTTAATAACTTTTACACTGAAAAAGAAAGATCAGAAGGCTAAAGAGATTTACTACCAAGGAAGTATTATTAGAGCTAAATATGCACAGCCTGGCAGGAGGGCTCAGATGGGACTTAAGTCTACAATTACTTCGGAAGGCTAGAACTATGGGCAGATAGGAGGCATGCAGGGTACTGTAGAGGATAGTAAGTGTGAGCAATAGTATGGAGAATTCAAAGGAGAATTCAAACCAGTTGTCAGCAAAAACTTTGGTACCGAGATGTAGAATCGGAGTCAACTGTGATTGAAGTTGTTGGAAGCAAACTGCCCTTTCCCTTCTGTTGTGAAGTTCATCACAAGAGCAATAAACTGGGATTTTGACTGTAATTTCAGTTATTGTTATGGTTTGGGCACTGTCTTTTAATTTCTCACTCATTGCTCTATCTCTTTTTGTTCAAGTCTTCTACGTTGCAGAGGTAGTAATTTCTGAGATGCAAGTACAATTCCCATTGCACTTTTTCTACTGTTCTCCTCTCCTTGCTCAGTTCTTTGGAAAAGAAAATGAAAGAAAATTTAAAAAAAAACTAAGCAAGCCTTTCATAATGTTCTCATGCCCTATTAACATGTCAGTTCAAAATTCCTCTGCAGAATTATATTACATCAAACTTCTTTTGAGAACTAGTGATACATTAAACACTTCTGCTTTCAAAAGTGGAAAATAGTTTCAATTTTTTTTTTTTAGTGCTGATAAAATCTGTACTGTAACAGTTTTTATTCTGTGGAAGTCGTGTACCAGTATGTAACAAAAGAGTTATTCTGGGAAACCTTTTAAAATATTTGGCAGTGATCTTTGTATTGATGCGTGTAGAATGCCAGAGCCAACATTGGCAAGCATTGGTGCCTGAAGGCATGTACAGGACCCCTATAAAGAGCAGGTGGTTCTCCATTACCTGAAGTTCTCTTTTCTAGTACCTCAGTGGGAATTCTTGCATTGTTTTTGACTTATCATATGTGACTTGATTTTTTCCAGAGTCTGGAATATGTAGTAAATTTGCCAATAGTTTACAGTATTCAGGACCTCTGAAGTGAGCACCCTTCTGGTGCTCAGCTTTATGCATACAAGTTTGTTGGCACATCTGTTTTAATTTTGTTAAGCATGGGGAAGCTACACTTATGCAGGGAAGATACAAGATTTTGACTGTAACAACCATAGTGATGAGGCATTTTTACTCAGTCTAGTAGATATTAGTTCAATATAAATGATGTAGTTTATAAGAGAACAGGAAAATTACAAAGCATTTTAAATTTGAGGAATTAATTTTCAGGGAGCTTGGTTAAGTGTGGTTCCTATAAAGTCTTATCAGTTCTTTTGATTTTAATGGAATTCTGTGAATGTTTTACTTAATTTATTTAGAAAAGAGAGATGCTGTTTATATCTTGAATATTAAAGATAAGATTCTATCCCTGCAGAGAAGGTTATGTGCAGAATGTGATGTAATTTTTTGATAGTGTTTCTGTTCATATCAAATCATGATCTAAAAATCAATATTAAAAAATTGGCAGATATTTTAGCCCTAAAGATCAATAACACAATCTGATAATCCACCTTTTAACTCAAAAATAAAGGACCTCCTTTTGATCAGAACAAGCAAGAGACCTTTCAAATGTGTGTAGAGCCTGTACTTCAATATGTGTCTTTGTATTAAATGAGAATAAAAGGATAAACGTAATAACTGGGTGGTTGTGGGTCATAAAAAGCCCCACATTCCATTACATTTATTGACACTGAGAAGGAATAAAGCCTTCTAGAAAAATATAAGGCTACGCCTGGAGTGCTTAGTCCATTTTGTGCTTCCCAGTAGAAAAGGCACATACATACCAGGAGGGAGGGAGTTCAGTGAAGGGCCACCATGATCAGTATGGGGCAAGGACAGACTGAGAGAGTTGGATTTATTCTCTCTTAATAAATTAAGGCAAGGAGGTTTTATTACTATCTTCAACTACTTTACAGTAGAATCTAAGGAGAACACAGCTTTTGGAAAGATTCACAGGGGTTGGGCAAGAGGTGAAAGACACAATTTAGAACAAAGGAAGTATCAGTTAGAGATACAGAATATTTTGTTGTCATGATGATAGTCAATTATTGGAAGAAGCTGTCCAGTGAGGCTGTAGTTGGCTATCCATCTTCATCCTTGTAGACACTTAGAATATGTCTGGGCACAGCTCTGCACAGCTTCATCTAGTTGACTGTGCTTTTAGCAAAGGATTCAACCAAATGATCCCTGGGGCCATTGCCAATCTATGTGTTTTGTAGTTCTAAGAGATTCCTTCTTCTAGCAGCCACAGCTCAACTATTCTTGTGACCAAAGTAATATATGTACATGTTAGTACCAGGCAGACAAATTAAAATTGCTCCCAGGCTACGAAGTAATCTTGCAAGACCAACCTTTTTAGCCCATGTCTCCCTTACAAATTTCTTGTACCTGAGATGCTTAATAGTTAGAATGTGAAATGTAATACTGAAATTAAAGCTGATCAGTGAGGACTAGGTAATCCACCCTAACTAAGAGGCAGAATGCTAGACTATCAAACTTGCCATTGATGTTACAGAAGATTTCCTGTAGATCTTAGGGTGTTCTATTTCTCTTCATCCTGGATGCTGCTGCAGAACAGAAGCAGTTAGCTTGCTGGAACTCTTCTAACTGGAGCAACCTACCTACTTGATATTGTCTCTGACAAAAAAAAACCCTGTCTCCCTTACAGGCAGATTAACAGTGTAGGCATTATGTGATGGAACACATAGGATGTCTTGCTGTTTGTTGAAGGAGATTTGAGTAACACTTTTCAAGAAACTTATGTCTCCTGTCATTAACTAAGTTCAGAAGGGGGTCTGGCACACTGAATTCTTACTGTCTCCTTCTGAGAGGGAGTCGAATCAAAATAGAAGCATTACTTCAGGGATCAAGGTAAACACAGCATTCTTGATTTTGCCATCAATTTTACATTTAATCTCATAACAAAACATTAGGATGTTAATAAGCCAATCACAGATTGGTTTTCATTATACTTGGTCACTTTTGTCTTTGGGAAACTGTGAGAAGATAAGCCACTCGTGACATGGAGAGATGAGCAATCTAAGCAGCATAACTGAACTGTTGAGAAGTGCCTCTATGAGCTGTAATGGAGATGTACTTTAAATAATATCCATAAAGAACAGTTCTTGATTCTCCCACTGATATTAAGAGGCTGGGTGAAGGGTTAGATATTAGGAAGATTTTTTTTACTGTGGGGGTAGAGAGGCACTGGAGTAGCTTCTTCAGAGAAGTTGTGGATGTCCCATCCCTGGAGGTGTTCAAGGTCAGGGTGGCTTTGAGCAAACTGATCTAGTGGGAGGTGTCCCTGCCCATGGCAGGGGGCTTGGAACTGGATGGTCTTTAAGGTCTCTTCCAACCCAAACCATTATTTGATTCTATGATCTGTGAACCAGAACTGGTGGGTCAAAAGCCTAGTAGAGCTCCAATGAGGAAGGAGTTGTAAGTTGGGACCTTTTCCTCTCTGATAGGTTTTTCTCTCTCAAACATCAGGAGGGTGATGCATAGCTATGAGGTAGTTTTGATAGCAATTGCGTACTCTCTTTTCTCTACTCTTTTAATGGGAACCTGTGGCAAAGTCATAGGCTTTGTAGAACATGAAGATAACTGCTGAGAAAGTGGCCTTAGTTTTCTTAAGGTTTAGAAATCAGCAGTAGTAGCTATACAGAAAGGTGTCACCTTACCTCCCTTCTCATCAAAACCTCTGAGTTTATTTCAAGTGTAATTTATGAAAAGCTGGGCAGTATGCACCTCTCCAGTGAACCTCTACTAGGTTACATCCCACTATTTCACAAGTACTGTGGTAAAGCATCTCTCTGTACAAGGTCAGATTAATCTTTTTTTATGGAGTTTTACATGAATGCTTTCTTTTGGGATTGTTGTTTCTCCATGCATAAATCTTTATTATGCCGGCAGCCTCCAGCCTCAGTGAACCAAAGCAAAACTCATTTTTATTCTTCTCTGTATTTATCACCACAGTGAAAGAACTCATTTGAAAAAGAGCCATGAGAGCTTATATCAGGTGTGTTGGGGGTTTAGGTGCTGTGAGCCTTCGATGGGCTTATGTTTATGCCTTTTAAATTTGAATTGGATATGCCAAGCTGGTTCTGGCCCAAAATTAGTCATCATTCCCTTTGGGATGATACTGAGGATGGAACTGCAAATGAACTTTTGTTGGAAGGTGCTATGGGAATAGAGGCCAAAGTTGTACACGCGTCTGTGCATTCACTTTTGTCTGTTGGATTAGAAGATGTGCTGAAGTGTTCAGGCAATGCTTTGCAGCCAGCTCCATCTAAATCCTTGATTTTTACTTTCTGATGTGTTGGTTTGGGTTCAAGTAGGGTTCTTTCTTAGACGGGAATGATAAATATGCTGACATTTAAGTGCTGATAGCTTATACCTGGTGCTGAATTTGAAGCCTCCACTTTGAAGTTGACCTCACCTAACTTACCTTTGTAATAAAAGATACAGTGCATGTCTCTACTGTCTGCACACAGTAGAATAACTAATTCATATTAGTTATCTGTGATATAACAGTGTACCTTTTGTCAATGAAAACAAATATTAAGAACGATACAACTAGAGGTTTTATTTAAAACCAAAAATATTTTTCTATGGAGAAAAAGCATAATCCTACTTATCTAGGTTTTGAATTTCTGAACAATGTTTTTGTTCACTGTATGATTTTTGAAATCTGTATTACATATAAATTCCCACGAGTAATTGCTTGGAGGAACCTCTAAGCCCGTATAGGGAAAGAGTTAGACATGGTACATAATTGAGAGGACTTTTATTCTGATGTGTCCTAAATTGTGAGTGCTTGACTTTACAGTTTTAGCATCTTTTACTTTGGCAATATCATACTTATTTCTCTCGTATGAACTGAAGAAGGCAGGAGCACCTTCTCGCCAGAAGACCCACCCCATAGCCTTCTACTGCTGGACACAGGGGCATAGTTGGCAACAGCAGCTGCCTAAGATGGGAGGTTTTGCCAGAGTTGTATGACTTGTTGTTGCAGGAAAAACAACGTCAAGTCATGAAATTTCACTGATTTTATTGCCTATCAAGATAAACTTTTAATTATTAATGCTAGTTTTGAGACATAATGACACTTACATACCTGAGAAAACACATTCTCTTCCCTGCAGACACATTTTCTTCTCCTTTGCTGTTCTCCAGCCATTTCCCCATACATCATACTTGGTCATGGATGTCAATGTGGCATGGGTTTCTGGGTTTTTTCCCACTCTTCTTTTCTTGCTCTTTTTCCATGTCTCCAGCATAGGGTCCTGAGCTGTCATCCTCTCAAAGGCGTCCTTGCTCCAAACAACAGACTGAGATGATTTTAAATTAAGCCACCAGAAATTAAACATGGCCAGAATAACACACTTTACCCTGCTTCTTTCTTGAGAGAAACTGAAGTGCTATTTTTGAAGTTTGTCCAAAAGCTTTTATCCTTTAAACAGATAGAAGTACAGAATATCATAGAATCATAG